>APFE030953068.1:126308-137988 GCA_000404065.3 Pinus taeda | reverse complement strand
TCATCCAAGAATTGTTCATTTATGTAATGTAAAGGAGGTTTCCCCCTCGAAGAGGATGAATTCTAAGGCGTTGATCTATCTTTTCTATCTTTTCTTGAGCTGGTTTCATAACAGATATTCTAAAAAATTTCAACATGTTGAGTTGCAAACGAGATGCAACTCCTTTGGAAGTCGGGATGAATTTATATAAACATGATGCCTCCAATCTAGTTGATGCTACTTTATATTTCTGTTTGGAATTTCAATCTACTTAACTTCAATTCGACTAGATATATATTTTGTAATCAATATGGTATCCACATTTATGTTAGAACCCAAGGAATTGCATTGGAAGGAAGTTAAGAGGATTTCGAGATATGTGCATGGTACGATTGGTTATGGCTTAGTGTACAGAGCAATAGATGGTTTCAGCATGATTTGTTATACATATTTAGATTGGGAAGGTTTCATGGATGATAGGAAATCAATTTCAAGATATTCATTTGACATGGGTTCAGCCATAGTTGCCTTGAATATTTATAAATATCCTATAGTTTCCCTCTCCACAGCTAAAGTAGAATATAAAGCAACGTCAACAACATACTGTCAAGTAGTATGGTTAAGAACAAATTTGGAGGATCTACATGAGTAGTGAGAGAAACCTACTCGATTTATTTGTGTTAATCAAAGTTTTATTAAGTTGTTCAAGAATCTAGTTTTACATAAGAAGCTCAAACATATTATTATCCAGTATCATTGTTGTTCAAGATCTAGTTCAAAATGGCGTGATTGAGATCATGTATTACAAAATAGAGGCTCAGGTTGTAGATATCTTCACCAAGGAACTACCAAAGGAAAAGTTTTGCAAGTTTAAAGATGTTCTTGGAATTTCTCCAAATAATCATTATGGGGAAGAAATGTTAGAAAATGAACATTTGGAGTGTTCTAGAATTATTATTATTGCTATGAATTGTTATGTATTTGTTCCTATTGTTATGTCTTGAAAGTATTATTTAGATAAAGATTTTTTTAGCTAAGATATTTCTAGGGAGATTGTAGAATTAGTTGAAATATTATAGGAGATGATTCAGATTAGCATTTTCTCATAAAAATGTATACATATTGGCTTACTTAATGGAAATGTTTTAAGCTTATTCTATGATTGCTAAATTCAAGTTTGCTCCATCATTCATTGTATTATTCTTCAGATTTAATAAGTAAATTTTTCATATTGAAAATAATCTATATTAAAAGCTAATTTATTAGCTTGTTGCTTTTTTTTTTGTAACTTCGGCAACGGTGAGGCTACATCATAGTCATGTCCAAGAATAACACCCGAATAGGGTGGGGAATTTAACCAGTGACTTAACATCTAGGAGTACCTTAACAACGCAACTGATCATCGTCTATCCATGACCTCCTGGATTTATTAGTTTTATTATTAATAATAAACATTTAAAAAATATGGATTCATTATTTAATAATGTCTATCTTAATAAAATATATATGGGGAAAATTATACTAATTAAAATATAAATTGAATTTGTAATTGTCATTGAATTTACTACTACAAAATAAAGTGATTCATAATGAATTTATTATGGTGTCGAGAAGAGCTCTCTAGGCGAGTAATGTAATGTCATGTTTAACATTTTCACTGAGTCAAATTACATAAAAATAAAATGATAAAATAAAATAAATTATTTGAAAGACTAACAATTTTTTGAATAAATTATCATAACTTATGATAAAACGAATGCATTTTTATTGAAGACTATATTGCATTTCAAGAATAATAACTATAGAATATGTTATATAATGAATACAAAAAAAAACTTATTTGTGTAAAATTAATAAAATAACTTTATTCTGATATATATATATATATTAAAAATTTAAAAAAATAATTTTTTAATTATATAAATAGCTATCGTTAGGGTCATCCCAATTGATGGATTTGATGACTAAGTTTTCATGATAAGTTTTCTCAATTGTATTTTAGAAAACCTTTTTATAATATTTTTTATGGATGAAAGGATATTTAATAGAGGTAACGAAATTAATTATGATTGTTTTAGAGTTTTTTTTTATTAGATGTAATGTAATAATTTAATGACCCAAGATTCAAAGGCATTTGGTAGGAGAGGAAACCTGCTCCCTTACAACCCACTAGTGGGTTATTCCGAGAGGCATGGTTTTCCTTTAATATAGTGATGAGTCAAGTAGCATTTGTGGATAACATCCAATAAAGATCCCCCCCACTATTAGTTAAAAACTAAGTTATGATGATTTTACCCATTGTTTAAAAATTATAGAGTTAAGAAAGCTTTTGATTTCTGTGGAGCATAACAATGTTTTTTTTTTTTTTCAAAACTAGGATAAGCCTAGCTTGAGGCCAACCCTAATGCTGGATGGAAGAATAATCTACCAACAATAGGATATTGGCACCAAGATTGTGCAAGACTTTTCAAACTTGAATGTCGCTTGGGAAAGTCCAACCCCGATATTTATCTCCCAATCTCAACCCCTCGCCATAAAATTTAAACTTGAGACCTGATGGAGACTAAAACCCCACATAAATCAATCAGTCTACACCTCATAGGTTGGAGAAAAGTAGTGTTATAAAAAAACAAACAATTTAGATGGTGAATATAGAGAAGAGCCATAAGTTTAAATTTTGTGTCAATTATTGTAACACTTAAACCTTATTCAAACCATTATTTTACTTATTTATATTAATTCACAAGTTGAATAAGTAAAGTATATGTTATTATATCTCCTTAGTTAGAGTAAGTGGAAAAAATGCATGACCACATATGCTATGATGTGATTTACCCATGAGCTAATTGGTTTCTATGGGGTTTAGTCCCCCTTAATTTTCAAGTTCAAACCTCATGGGAAGGAGTTGATAGTGATTTCCACCTATGGGGGAAATAAACTATCCCAAGGGGTGTCCAAGCTTGATAAAGTCTTGTGTAATGGTGATGACATCCCACTGGTGCACAAACCATTTTTCTTTCAACATTAGGGTTGGCCCTAACCTAGGCTCCATCTATTTGAAAAAAGAAAAAAATGCTACAATGTGATTTAATTAGATTGCCTCTCAATTCACCATAGTCCTTTAATTTACAAAAAAAAATAGTATCATTGTTCTTTTTAAATGAAAAAAATATGGGCGTGCTATGGTAGGATTCTATAAGATTATCTGTCAACTCACCTAGTCATTTACGCTTTAAAAAATTTCATTATGTTTACTTTTATTATGTCTAAGAAAGGCACATATTTTATCAACTATTTTGTATTGATTTGTCTTTACAAGGGCTAATATGTAGGTTTTGAAAAGTTGAATTTGGGGTTCTCCTACAATATTTGGATGGCATTTTCCTGGTTTGTTGGAGCCTTGGGAATGTTGGTGGGTTTTTCTTTGCATTGCACCTACATTAATTGTAAATATTATGGGAGTTGTGGGCATCGCGGTACATTGAATGTAGAGAAAATTCGAAGGGCTAAATTTCACTCATGGGTTAACTTTCCATGTTTTTTTCTAAAAAAAATAATTCACTCAAATTCTATTAGACAATTTTTTTTACTGTAAAGATCATCAAATTTTCATTGGAACTACATAAAATCATTTGAATCAAAATTTCTTTATGAAAATACCACCATCATATTATAGTTATAATTTTAAGCATTAGTAATATTTGCCAAGGTTTATACACATTAAGATAACAAAATCCTTAAAATTCCCCAGTTGAATCTATGCGTTGTGGGTGGAGAGGAAGTGGGAGTTGTGGCACATCGATGCACTCATTCACACATAAATTCATCCATTGGTGAGATTTGGTTATTGGTCATCTAAATTACTAGGTCATTTTGGTGTAGTTATTGGTTGTCTACAAGTCGATAAATTATCTACTAAACATGTTTTTATTTTTGGTTTAGGAAACATTTTGCTATGTTTGTAAGGTTGACATTAGTCGTACAAATATTGCAACTTTGGTCTCACATCTAACTATATTTCTCCTAGAAGGTGCTATGGTTTGATGCACATTGTTTCTTTTGTGTTCCTATTTATTGTAGTGCATGAAATATCCTTTTTTATTTTACATTTCTTGACAAATTTTCACTACTCTGTTACTAGTAAAGCTAAGTGTAGCAAGATTTGAATATGTGTCTACATTTTTTTCTTTCTCTCTTTTTTTTTTTTTTTGTAAGCTTAGGTAGAGCCTCCTTTTCTATTTGTATAAAAGAAAACTGAAACCAAATACAGTTAATAGGTGGCCTCAACTTGCTCATTGAGAAACCAAGTCTATTGGCCACCTATGCATATTGTAAGCCAACCAAAAATGATAAGTTATCAATCTTTCTACCCAAGCGATATATACATAACTATTTAAAAACCAATCTATAGTCTTAGATCCCATAAGCATGCATGTAAAAGAAAGCTAGCTGCTAAAAAACAAAAACTTGAGGTCATTGAGCTCAAACTATTCTTTGAGGTCTTCTGATTCTAACTCAATTGTCATTGGATCTTCAACTGAATCTCCAGGTGCTGGTGTCATTTCAATAATACATGGAATGTGTTGCTATATACGGTCCAATGTTAAGCCCTGCTTGCAGAGTTGGAACTGGATAGTTTGCAGGTCCTTTTTATAGTCTGGCATGTCTTTGATGATCAGAGCCATCCCCATGGACACTTGTTCCATTGCTTTTCCCACCAGTCTTTTCATGAGCTAGTATAGATGCAAGGTCTATTTGAATTGGGATAGTCTCCCTTTGGTGTTCCTAGGATCTGGAATGTGGTCTTTCCATTCCTCCATTTCATCATCAGAGTCCTCTTCCATAATTCTTTCCTCCATTTCTTCTGTAATTTTTCGGATCCCTACATCCGTTCCTTTCTTATATGCTTTTGCTGCCTCCTTGATAGTCTCGTCTAGGGGTCTTCTTCCTATCCTCTATTCTGAGGTTCCCATGTCCTTTGAACGAGGACTAGATTTTTCTCACCCTCCGTGACGTCTTCCTCTAGCTAGACACGCCATGTTGCCAGCGTCTGCTACCTATTCACAATGATCACAATTCAATGTCAGGATAAAACAACCATTACCCATCAAAATTCCAATTGCCTCATGGGGTTTCTGTTCTCCGTCACTGCCTCCCCTTTGCCTACACTCCGTTGTTCTCAGGCATTCAAATGAACCAGGGGTGGTATTCACCTTCTCCCTACTCCCCCCATCTTGCCTCTCGGTCGGACCCATAGTCTTTATCTCTCCTTCACTGTCCCTTCCTCCGGAATTGAGGTCCCCCAGGCTAACCCAATCCATGTGCGACCCCGATATAGTGAACGAAGGGAGCTTGATGCTAGGACTCTCCTCCCCCCTGCCCTGCTTACTGACGCCAATCCCTCCCCTCGCAGCACTACCTCCTCCTTATGTCACCCATTCCTTGCTTAGCTTCCTACCCAACTTCCCCTCCCAGACTTGCTCTTCTTTACTGCCATAACTCCCATTATCTACCAAGAAATTCGGCCTGAGGAACTTCTCTGGGCACTCAGTCCTCCATTCCACCCAAATAAAATCCTCTCTAGCCTCTCTAGCCTTAGCCCTAAGCAAAATGTGCCACTCCCTATTAGCTTCTATGCCCTCAAGTCTAGCCAACATTGAAGCAAAGCTACCTGGCCACTCTTCCTCACTACTTTTTCTCTTTATGCGCAGCATAAGCTCTCCTCGAGGTATTTCCTTCCCAACCTGGCACAAATCCCTTCCCCCACCCAGCATACTGGACCTTCCTTTGCAAATTACAAAAAGAAAACAGTTAACGTACCCGTGGTTGCTATGCCTTCTTGCTGGATGCGAGTATGGCTTGTCCTCCACTATCGTTCTCCTGCTACCTTGCAATCTAGCCATCCTCCCTTCCCTACACTCCTTCTCATAATCTGCCTTACCTACCTACCGTCCGATCCACCTTACACCGCCATCCTTACCACCTCTCCTCTTACCAACGTGCCAAACGCCACTTCTCTCTTCTGACGTTGCTGCAGACATGCGAGACTCTACCACACCCTGTGGTATAATCGTGTGGGCAGTGGTAGGCAGTCCTTTCGCCTCCTGGCCTCTGACATCTATACTTCTTTTGATTACCCACTTCGTCACCCTGATCGGGGGTACACAACGATAGTTTTTAATACAAATAAAATATGGAATTGCCTCTTTTGAGATACAACTGAGATCAAATTGTTGTTCATTCCACATAATTTTTTAGAACTTTATAGTATATTTTTCATTAAAGAAATAAATTTGCACCTACCAATACTAACCTCATTATGTTACATTAAGTTTGGAACTTTATAATATATTTTTCATTAAAGAAAAAAAATTGCACCTACATATATTAACCTCATTACGTTAAATTCAAGTGGGAAAATACATTTAGGAATAGTAATGTAAATGAAGAATAGGAAGACTGAAAATTTTAAACTAAACAAAGTAGAAAATTAAGAAAATAAGAAATTAAATTAACATAGAATAGGTTTTTATGCCATAATATTTTTAATTAAATTTATTAAAAATTTAATATAATATAATATTTAACAAATGAAATGTAACCTTCTTTTTAAGTTTATAATTTTCTAATTTTGTCGTCTTATTTACATTTTGTAATGTTAACTCTATTAATAATTGTTTTGCAATCTCAAACCCATTAGTGATTATCATTAAAAAAAAAATGTGTGAGCCTCAAATATAAGATAAAGAAATAACTTTTTACTAATAATTACTTATATTTTTAATCATCAAACTAATTCAGGCTATATTAAACATATTTCTATTATTACACTGTGATAAGAAAAAAAACATATAAATTAGTCTAAATTCATCTTGATTGTGAATCTAAGGTATTAACTTTTCCTATAATTTTACACTCAAAAAAATTTTTTACACCTTGAAACATTTGGTCCAAGTTAAAGGTCTCTTAATAAAACACTTTGATCACCCCTCTCTAAAAAGCCATACAAATTGTGAATTATTATAAATTGTATCTTCTTTTTTTTAAATATAATTTAAAATTTATTCATCAATAATAACATTTATATATTTATTCATTATAACTTTAAAATTTTTCATTTAAATATTCCATCTTTTAATTTCTTTTCAAATCATATAATATGTTATATAATATAAAATATATTCTAAAGGATTGAACAAAATGGTGATACGTATCTTTCTTTTTCTTTAAATACTAGGTCATAACCAAATATTAGGTGATAACCACTTTTCTAAAATATATTTTGAGATAAATCAAAGATACTATTGAATAATACTTAGATTAGTCAAAACTAAAACACGCTTTACATTATTGGATCTATAACTTCTTGAATACAATTTACAGTGTGTATGCATTATGCATGTAAATACTTTTATCTTAGACAATTCCGTCTTCACCACAACTGATACCCATTTTTGGCTTGTATATATCATGATGCGCCGTGCAGGCTACCTCTCCTTGGTGCAATAACACTGTTTTCTGGCAAAGAACTGGATTTAATACACTGCAGTTTGCTGCAATAACACTGTATTTTCAAAGTCTTTCACCTTCTCATCCAAAACTGTTGGACGTTTCTTTTTCTTTTTTCAACACAGGTTGAACCAACGGGTTTATCTATCTATTTTTTTAAGGTTACAATCAAGCCTGACACTAAATTGGTATATGAGACCCCCTTGTTTGTGGGACAAGGGGCCCACCTCCGCACAGCTATTTGACTGCTAAGTTTATAAATACATACATACTCTACAGCAACACGTTCCCTGGTCGCTATTCATCCAAAGTAAAGTAAAGCATATCAAAATAATGAAAACCATGTATATTTAATAACAGAAAGCAATTTCAGAAATGAAACTTATTAGCCATCACATAAACAACTTTAGTGTACACTTTCTTGATGATTCATTTTCAAAACAAGAGATTCTTTTCTTTGGTTCTGAAAATGAAAATGAACACAAAAACCAGAGAAAGAAAAAATGAGAAACTATGTATATATATACAGTATTGAGAGGGAGGTTGTGTTCTCACCCTTTACACGTCTCTAGCTCGAAACCGCTTATCTCTGCAACACCAGAAAGAGCCTCTCTCCAACCATTATCGCAGCTTCTCTTCATGAATTTCAGAGTCCACAGTCGTCTTCTTCTCAACTGTGTGTAGGGCTTCAGCATACACTCATCTTTTCTGCCCCATCGAAGCTCAGCAGACTTCACATTGTAGAAGACTGGAAAAATAGTTGACCTGGACTCCACCATGAGCTTGAGCTCATCCAAGCACCAACTCGATTCGGCACGGAAGAAAATAGCGATAGGGACAGAGGCGGTTCGAATAGCGTCTTGTATTCGAGGAGTCATGTTGTTTCCCGCTTGCAAATCCTCCTCCTGCAGAAAGACTCTCAAACGATGTGAGAGGCGCCTGCGCTAGAGATGGCTGGCGAAGGTATTATTTGTATCCGGGCCACAATGATCTATGAAAACATCATTATAGATGTTGGCGACAGATGCAGTGGCGGAGGCCGATCTGGCGGCCATTGATACACAGACAAACAGAAAACACGAATAGAAAATGTGTGCGCCATGCTGCAAACTGTGCAACACTTTCTGTCTGGTAACCCTTTCTTTACCTTATTTATAGCCCAGCAAACAATTTGGATCGGCATAATGCCTTTGCCAAGTTGCCAGAGACCCACGTTCGATTCACGTTATTGCGGTGTATATCGACAAAATTATTTGACTTTCGTTATTATTATTAATTTTTTATATTAAATAAAACTACGCCTATGCGTTTTAAATATTTAATTAATTTTTTCTGTTATTTAATTATATATTAAAATAGAACACGGCAACGGTGGCATGTGCGTATCGGATATCTTTATTTAATTATAATTTAATTTAATTTGACATACTCACGCCTCCTGTGCGGTTTAATTTTTATTGATCAAAGGCCACCGCTAGCAAACGCATTTTATTTAAATTTATCGTGTTTTAATTATATATTAAATAAAACACCACTCCGCTTGCATTTGCGTATGAAATATTTATTCGCCAAGGGCCAGTGCCAACCAGATAGGACATATATCTACTGATTAAATTATTAGGTCATCAATTAAAAGTAAAACTCTTGAAATGTTTTAAGAGATTATTAGCGGCTGTTAAAAGAACTCTTAATATTTAAATCATATTCATTTTTCCACTTGCACGCTTAGTTGTTAAATATTCTTTTTCGGAGTGGATGGACTCATGAGGTAAACCCTTTACATTGTATATATTCTTAAAACTTATTAACATCCGCACATCCACATCAGTAATCCACATCAGTAGTGGTGGTGTTGGAATAGGAATCAATTTAAACTAATTATTTAAAATAAATTAATATAAATATAGGCACATTTAAAATAAATGGTATTGATAAAAAAATATTTTTATAATGGAAAATATTAATTTTATAAATTGGAAAAAATAATTTTAAATATTTAATATTAGGATTTGTAATTTGATTTCTAACCGGGCTATATAGTAGTGAGTACTTACAGTTTATAGTTTGATCAGGAGCTTCTTGCACAGGTTAGGTGTGAATGTGCAATTAGTTTGAGACAACTTCTAGTGCCTACTTAGTCTTAGAAATCTAAATGAAATAATCCAGAGATTCTAGACTATTAGTGAATTAGATTTGTTATAATCTTAGGTGTACACCTCATTGTTGAGATAAAGTGGTGTCTAGGATTAAGGAGATTAGTTGCTAAGATATGGTAGATTCCTTTAATTAGTTTATAACGTTGAGAATATCAGTTATCTATCTCTCTTAAAGCATAAATACGACAAGTTGGGAGAAGTTGAAACACACGAGAACGCTTGAGAGAAGTGTAAACCAAGAGAAGAAGGAGAGTGCATTTGAGAAGAGAAATGTAGATTCACTGTAGCAAACAACAACAAGGAATCCATACATTGGCAACATTGTATAGTTATACAATAGTAGTTGATATCTTCTTCACCATAGCCATGATTTTATTTCAAAAATGTTATACTTCTCTTTCTTGTAGTATTTATTTTTACCACACAATTTCTAAGTTACAATAGATTGCTGAGGTAAATTGTAAGCTTTTATCATTAGAATGATGACTTGATTTGAAGGGGAAAATCATTATGCATGTGTGTTGTTCATTTATTTCTTCCATTTCTCATTGTTCAACTGTATGCATGAGATTTGCATGTTCATAAATATTCATTTATGTTATTAAATCAGTTTAGATTTGATTTACTTCATTAAGAGAAACATAGGACAATAGTCATCTAGGGCTAAAAAAATTACATGCATCAGTTGAAGTCTTTGATTGACATCCTCAATAGTTTACAATAGTAGATCAACTGCCGGAATCAAGAACCAATAATTAGAGGGTTTCATTATTGTTTCTCAAACAACTGAGCACTCTAGCAGGACATATTTATTTTATTTTATTATCAGATCTAGGAAATTGTGTAATTGATCTCAAAGAAGACAACAACTAACCTCAAATTTAAACACCAAAAGGATGGTACCTCCAACTTTTTACCCTATAAAGTCATGGTAACATTATTATTGGAAGAAATGATATCTGGGATATTCTTAAGGATGTTGTGCCTCCACCTACATATCCAAAGTTGTTGGAAACACATAAGAAGAAGGAAGTGAAATCCAAGCAGGTGATCTTGCATGGCATGAAGGATCACCTAATTCTTCACATATCTCAGAAGACAACAACAAAGGGTATTTTTTATGTCTTGGTCAGTCTCTACCAAAGTGAGAAATTGGTAGACATATGATATTACTAAACAAACTTAGATATTTAGAGATGACCAGATCAGACACCATTACTAGTTACCTAATGAAGATCACATAGATATATAATCAACTTATAATAGTTGGAGAGAAGGTTGCAAACGTAGAGTTGGTGAACATGGCATTGAATGGATTCCCAACATCATGAGAACCATTTATCAAAGGTTTTTTTGCTCAGGAAACCCTTCATAATTCTGAAATGTTATGGAATGGTTGTATACAAGAGGAAAATTGAATGGAGTCAAAGATAATAAATAAGGGTGGTGACAAAACCCTAGCCCTAATTGGTCATTGTTGTCGCCTAGAGTGTACACCAAAGGCACAACACTCAGAACATGGGTTGTCACTCTAAATCCCTATTCACTTCGTTTAAACTCCCTCATAGCTATGTCAAGTGGGGTAGTCCCTAAGGGAAGATGGAAGGGGGGAAACTTGGTTGAGCAACAATTTCTAAGATACTTTAAGGGAAACATAATTATTATTAGAGTAACCTAGTTATTAATTAAAGCAAGTGTAAGAGTTCATTAGAAATGTATATTAAGATAAATGTTATTGGGATCAATAAAGCAGATACAAGATATGAATGTGACAGACCAATTCCTTACAATGCTCAATGGAAATTTGGAGACTTGCAAGTAAATAGATGTTCAAGTTACAATATCAACAATGTTGCAAGAAGAGTTAGACATGGCACAATATCAAATATGAGAACATAAAAATAACTTGCACAATAGAAATAGCTTGTACTTTCAAGAAAATTCTCAAGGTAAGAATGACAATTTAAATAAGCAATTAGCAATATAACCAAAGATGAGTACATGAACACAATACAATATTTGATTGCATGTCATAT
>APFE030953068.1:62015-112336 GCA_000404065.3 Pinus taeda | reverse complement strand
GGAAACCTATGATAGCACGGAGTTAAGAATGGAACACACGAGAAAAGATGCATCACAACTTGGAAGGCAAGTAAGCTAGCAATCCAAAGTGATGGTTAAACCAACAACACATTTCATAAAGATTCATACATACATATACATAAAATAGCTACACATGCATGTGTAAGAAAACAGATACATATATCATTTAGAGTAGACAAGATAGCTGAAATACAATACGACATATGCATGAAACATGTTGGCTCTATTATATTAAGTGTAAGTTCTAGTCATACAATACATCCATGTCCAACCACTAGTTCCGACAGCGGAATGTTATAGCCACAACCACTTGCTCCTCCAAAGAGATATACTAGCTTTGTGTAGTGGAGAAGCCAAAGCTCGTTACAATACTGTCCAAGCTTTCTCTAATATACTCCTATGGGAAGCTTAGCTAACCAAAAGCCTATACAATGAGTTATGAGGGACTATTTATAGCAAAGGGTGGGGTGGACCTTGACATTCCCATTTGTGACAATTCATCTACCCTCATGGCTCTTCATCTACTCTATGATTGTTACATCCAACTATTGACACTTGAACTTACACTTGAAAAGACGTTATATTACAATGCACATGTACCCATGTGAGGCAAAATGGCTTGAGTAAGCCATGCAAGACATCATTATGACTTAGACAATTGTTGGAAGACCAACTCTTCGACATCCTCATGGTGGTCGACAGTAGCAAACTGATGCCAAGCTTGGTAGTCCGCGATGGTGTCCATGTACTCTAAGGTGACATCTTTCTGGAAACAAACTCTTGCCTCCATAACATCGGGGTACACTGCTCGGGCTCCTTTGTCCAACTCGAATGATAACATGCGCATCATTTTCTTAGGTGCGGCCATACTAGCAACATACTTGTGCATGGTGTCTACACTTATTAACAAGTCTAGGCTGGTGGCTATGTGCATCAACTCGTCAAAGTATGAGTCAAGCTCCAGTCGGACCCATGCCTTTGTCTTTGCCTGGATGAGTGTCCCAATAGATGGGATCGCATGTGCATGCACAATAACATCCATACTCTTGAATACACATGCATGGGAATCCTTTAGACTAGTGATGAGCTGCGGGAGATCTTCATAGTTCCAGATTAGACTTCGAATGCATGCCTTCAGCTCAACCACTCTGGGCTTCATCATCTTAGGAAAGTGTAACGGGGCTCACTTGTATCTCATCATCCATGTTTGCATGTAATGAACAACAGCAAGCACATTTGATGCTTGCGTACCTTTGGGCGGCTGTTGAGCCCTTGTTACCTATTCCTTCAGCTGGTGAGCCAACATGTTGAACTAGTTGCATGCTTTGCCTTCTCTAACCAGTTGGTCCAACGTGATCACCCAACTCTATGGGAAGGTTTTCATGCTTTCTTGGCCATATAGACAACATGCGAAGGTGACCAAGTATTGATATGCCTTCCACAATATCTTCGTCTTGTAGACCTGGTTGGGTGTCATCCTGAATTTAGTCGTCTCCTTCACCCAGTTATTCAAGATATCCTTGGAGTTCACATTGTTGTTGGGTAAGATGAAGGGTGTCTCCATGATGATCAAGGGCTTCGACGTCTGATACATATCATCATAATCCTGTGCTCTGAAGGTGGCAATCTCTATCCCGCTGACACTTCTCAATTTCATCGTTTCGGGATCAGTGTGCCAGACAATCCAATATATCATGTCTGCGCATGGGAGCACGAGATATCTGCATGCAATCTGGTGCAAGCCAGACTTATGGATGTTCACATAGAGTTGGCGTCTTCGAGGTCTTCCCAAAATGTGCCTACAAATGCATCATTGACCTCTTTCCATTTCAGCTTGATGTCCTTATGTACAATCATCTTGGTGTCTTCATAGATCATCAGGCTTGTAGATACTCGCTCAGTTGTTACTCCAGTTGCACTTTTGTTAATGTCCTTTGATTCTGCTCTCTTGGAGGCCATTGGTCCTGAACTTCATAGAGGCAAAAAAACACCTGCTAGATTTGGAGACATAGCGACATGCATGGAAAGAAATCTATCAGCTGAAACCAAAGAAAACTCAGGAATGACATGCAACATACCTGGGGATTGACTGGTAAGGATTGCGCAATTTTTCCTATGAGGCTAGGAGATTGGCTTCCAAAACTGCGCAAAAGGTAGTCTGGCATGTATGGGGAGGATGGTTGGCTACTGGAATTTCTTAATGCACAATCCATGCTGGCCTAGTGGCTGTTGGAACTACTCAATGCGCAATTTCAGCTGGTAGTGGTTGTAGGCCCAATGACTGCATTGCGCAATTTTTTGGGCCAGCAGTCACTGTACCTCAGAGTTGCGCAATGCAAGACTAGAGCACAGTTACTAGGCAGAAACACGCATTCGTTGAGAGGAAGACAAAACCTTCCCTCTCAGGATTACGCAATGTTGTCTTGGTGAGGCAAGGTCCAGGCCAAGGCTGCCCAAACGTGTCGATGAGCAACTAAAAGCAAATATGAATGTGAATGCATGGTGATACTGAGTGTAAGCATGAGTGAATGATCGTGCATGAAAACAGTGAATGAAAGATTGAGAAAAAGGAACAAAATGCATGTGGGTGGAGCGAGTCACTAAATCAACGACTGTTCGTGCAAAACAGTTTCATGCATACGACAATAGTGAGATGCTAACAAAAACTGAAACGGTGCTAGTACAAGCTAGTATGCATATAAACGACAACAAGCATTCACATAAATTAAGAAAATAACACTCACACAAGCAAAAACACAAAAAGTGCCAGAAATGCTACAAAAAGACAAGAGGACTTACTCGTGAATAGTTGAGCTAGATCTATCGAAGACTCTTGGATTTGTTGTGGGATGTCAGAGATCCAAGATTGATTTGAATAAGTGAGCTCTAAAGTGTCGAATAAATAAGTTTGAGGTTCAGGGCGTGCATGACAAATCTAGGAAAAAACCACACTTGGAGGAAAGATTCTAAAACGATCTTTGCATGTAACCTCCAGCTGCTAAAAATAGCTCCCTAAAATCTAGGGATGCTTTTTGCATGTTGCCTATTGCTATTCCAGGAAAAATAAGCCCATGCATGGAAGTCAAGTTTTCTTGGTCCTGAGTGGAACGGGTCAACTCAATGGCACATGCAATAGCCTGCTCAGCTCAAGGGAAAATTTTTGCATTTTTGGGAGGGAGTTGGGCTGGCTTCCCAGAAGGATTACGCAATTTCTGGGATGAGTAGCTGATTGCTGCCCATAATTGCACAATTTTTGGGCTAAGAAGCCCTGCTGGGAGGAATTACGCAATTTTTTCAATGAAGGGTGACATGCATATTTGCGCAATTCTAGAACCCGGCAAGCTACGAGACAGAATTGCACAATTTCTGGAGGGAAGGCTGGTTCCCCTCCAAAATTGCGCAATTTCTTGAGGGAGTTGCCAACCTGTAGTTCGACCAAGTCCAAAGGAACAACCTGTGAGGGGGGTGCAACAATCCATCATGCATAGGCTAGCAATCTGCTAGAAAATCGTTGAAGCTTGTGTACCTGATAAGGAAATACATGCTGATGAGGAAGGTTGGTAGGGAGGCTCCAAAACGAAGCTAAGGAAAAATTTTGGAGGGTGGTTGTAGCTGCTACAACACTTGGCGACACACTGGTAGAACTCCAGCTCTCTAAATGGACCTTGTTCATGAAAAGCAAGTCTAACACCTCCGGAAGTATTATTCAGTTCTTAGTTCATCTTGGTTTTCACACTAGTTTGATTGTAAGATGTAGCATATGCCAAGCTCTTGGCTGATTGACACATATTACAAGCCAAGGAAATATAGTTGTTTCAATTAGGGTTGAGGGGTATATGGGTGCACAAGAATTATAGTCATCAGAGTCTTATTTTCATCTCTGTTGTTGCTCCACTGCCAGCAGGCCTGGACAGTACCCTAGCAGAGTCACGCAGGAACATAAGCATCACTTCACTGCTAGCGAGCCTGGTCAGTATCCCGGTGGAGTTACTTGCATCACCTCTCTATGTAGGAAGCCTTTCTCTTCTTTCACCTTATTCATTTTTCATTTTTCATTTTTCATTCTCATAACTGTGCATAGCACTTATTCATTTCAGAAGCGGAAGGGGGATCCCGACTTGTTGAGAGTAGAAGAGGTTGTTCCTTCAAAGAAGTATTTTATTATATACCTCTGATGTGCCTATTAAGGTTTTCCCCCTCACCTTAATCTACTTGACTGAGATGACAAGGGTTAACCCAAAAACAACCGACTAGAGTAGATGACACTAGTTAGTGCGCAAGTGTTGTGTTTTCACCAAGGTTCACTTCGAACAATGCGTATTTTCCATCGACGTATCATGGACCAAAAGTAACAAGTTCTTCACACAGAGGCAAGATGACAGATAACCAAGTAATCATGGCTTCACAAGGCCTCTTCTACTTTACCTAGCTTGTTTCAAGAGCCACACATTGTTTCATGCGAAACTAACCTATGAACAAAAACAAGCAAACAAACAACAAAGCAAAGGAGAAGCAGAAGTAAATGTGAAATAAAAGTGAGTAAGCAAACAAGCAAGCATACAAACAAACATGCAAAGCAAGAAAGCAAACAGGCATGCAAGCAAAAAAACTGAAAGTAAACACTACTCCTACTCCTAAGCTAACGGTATATGGGCCTGATCATGTGAAGTGATATTTCCAATGCGGCCATCAGTGCATTGGTTGACCCATGTTGGTAAAGGCTTGGTCTGCGAGCAACCCAGTTGTGCGAACCAACAAACAAGAAAGATATAACAATAAAGACAAACAAACCTCATGTTTAAATTTGTCCACAGGACATAAGTGAGTGCAAGTACATGACATGTGGTTTGTGGACTTGTCACCATATTGTGCAACATTGCGTGCAGTTGTGAATCATACACATACTATTCACTGTGACATGCAAGAAAATGAAAGAAACAAAGACAAATTGCGTCATGCACATTTCCTTGCAATGTAAGATTCCTCCAATGCATGAACGATGGGATCGTGCAGTTTGAGTGGAGGAAGCATGATATGTGTGTGAGATTGATCTTCAATGCATAGATATGAGTGATGAGGAGCCTTGGGTGATTGAACAATTTCTTGCTTGGAAGCAAAACCAACCTCAGGACAGCGAGGGCCTGACATAATCATCATCTCGGGTTGGAGTGCCTCGATAGTCTGGGGTGTTTCGACTTCATCGTTAGATAGATCATCATAAACAGGTGGCTTTGAAAAATCAATGATTTCATTGGCATCCTCATGATCTGATAAATCAAACAGAGGGGTAGATGAGAAACGAACAAATTCATCCTCTGTGTTTCCACAAAAGGCAAATGAAAAGTCAAGTGGATTTTCAATGAATAATTTATCCTCTCCATTGTCGGATGATGGACTAACATCTGGTGTGTCTTGCGAGTGATCAACAATGGGTGCATTGGTATAAGAAGATACACATGCAAAATCATGGATGGCAAGTTCACCAAAAATTTCAGGAAAGAATGAAGGAGGCTCGGAAAGAAGGGAGTTGTCCTTCGACGAGTGTTGATGCTCAATCTCCCAGTCATACTCTTCATGAATGACAACGAACATTGGTTTTGCAACACCAAATCTGTCAGTGGATTGATCCTCGTTCACAACAAGTGTAGAGTCTGGAATGGAAGAACACAAGACAGTATCATCCAGAGGATCATCCGAGTACGAAGACGGAGGTTGTGGTACAAAATTCATAGTGGCAACTCGATGGAATCACAACCAAATCTGCGTGAAAATTGAGCAAAGAGATGTTGGGAGGATGTGACAGCTAAACAGATGTGTTTGCCTGATCTCCCACATCACTCTACAGTGGTGGAGCTGTTTGATGAGGGGACGACAAACAATTGTGACAGTGACCGTATATGTCTGTGATTGCGCAGCTACATCAATGAAGTATGTTGAGCGAGGCTTGGGTTCATACATCTTCTTGGGATGGACCAATTTGTTAAGAAAATACTCAAATCTATTCCAAAGATAAGGAAAATTCATCTGGCTCTTTAGAGCTTGAAACTACAAATCACGAAAGTGCTGCCAAAAATCCATAGGTGATTCATGCGTAGCCTTCCATTGTTGTAACAATTTGTGGTCAAGATGTTCTGGATAAAAATGATGGAAAGTATCTTCAATGAGATCATAGAAGTTCTCAAGTGAGTGCACACTGTCAGTCGGTAGGCTACACAACCACCGATGTGGGGATTCGTGAAGTACATATTCAAGCAGCGGACTGCCCTGTTTGTTATAATATTCATCTTCCTCATCAAGCATAGCAAGGAAGTCATGTAAGAACTCAGGCCAGACCACTTCACCTTCACCATCATACGTGTATGTAGACAAGAGATCAAAAAACTCCCTCAAGATGTTGAGAGGTTTGGCATGCGAAAAACACCATGGAGGGTTGAGAGTGCAAGGCTCCACGATAGATGTGCAAAGGTTCAAAATAGGATGAGAGGACACAACTTGTCATCTAGGCCTCCTTCTAGTGCTAGAAATGTTGACGGTGCTGGACCCACCAACATGTAAGGGGATCTCCCTGGTAAGAAGGCCCAATTAGACCTCAGACCGTTTGGTGTAGGAGTCCCAGCAGTGGGTCGTACGATAATTCCTTGACCATGGTTTTTCACAGTGGCAAGTAAGGTGTCCCTGTTGGTAGCAAGGGTGTGACATATGCAGTAAGTCAAGGAAGGTGCATGAGCGGTTCTAACACACGGAGGATGAGGTTAGTGTGCCCCTTGGAACACTATGATAGCATGGAGTTAAGAAGGGAACACACGAGCAAAGATACATCACAACATGGAAGGAAAGTAAGCTAGCAATCCAAAGTGATGGTTAAACCAACGACACATTTCGGAAAGATTCATACATACATATACAGAAAATAGCTACACATGCATGCGTAAGCAAACAGATACATATATCATTTAGAGTAGACAAGATAGTTGAAATACAATACGACATATTCATGAAACGTTATGGCTATGTTATATTAAGAAATGTAAGTTCCAGTCATACAATACATCCATGTCCAACCACTAGTTCCGACAATGGAACATTACATCCATAACTGCCTACTCCTCCAAAGAGATATACTAGCTCTGCGCAGTTGAGAAGCCAAGGCTCATTACAATATTGTCCAAGCTTTCTTTAAGATACTCCTATGGGAAGCTTGGCCGACCAAAAGCCTATACAATGAGTTATGAGGGACTATTTGTAGCAAAGGGTGGGGTGGCCCTTGACATTCCCCTTTGTGACAGTTCATCTACCCTCATGACTCTTCATCTACTCTATGATTGTTACATCCAACTATCGACACTTGAACTTACACTTGACAAGACATTACATTACAATGCACATGTACCCACGTGAGACAAAATGGCTTGAGCAAGCCATGCAAGACATCACTATGACTCAGACAACTATTGGCAGACCAACTCTTCAACATCCTCACGATGGTCAACAGTAGCAAACTGATTCTAATCTCGGCAGTCAGCGATCATGTCTGTGTACTCTAAGGTGACATCTTTCTGGAAATGAACTCTTGCCTCCATGGCATCTAGGTACACTGATTGGGCTCCTTTATCCAACCCATCTGAAAGCATTCACACCATTATCTTGAGTGTGGCTGAACTAGAAACATACTTGTGCATGGTGTCTACATTGATTGACAAGTTTGGGTTGGTGGCTATGCGCATCAACTCATCAAAGTACAAGTAAATCTCTAGTCAGACCTGTGCCTTTGTCTTTATCTAGGCGATTGTCCCAATAGATGGGATCACATATGCATGCACAATAACATCCATATTCCTAAATACACATGCATGGGAAGCCTGTAGACTAGTGATGAGCTATGGGAGATCTTCATATTTTGGGATCTAACTCCGGTTGCGTGCCTTCAGTTCGACCACTCTAGGCTTCATCATCTTAGGCAAGTGTAACAGGGCTCCCCTGTATCTCATCGTCCATGTTTTCATATAATCAACAATAGCATGCACGTTTAACAAGATACGTGCTCTCCTAGCACATTGTTGCTGCCAACCGTTGAGATGGACAAATGCCTTATGCACGGTACAAAACTTGGAATACAAAACTCGTATGAATGTATCAAGGGACGATAATTCATCTAGTATTTCCTTCTTCAACTCTACTTGGGTGGATGCTGTAACCAATTCCCCTCCCTGCTTGGCTATCTGTAACTCCTTAGTCATTTGCTCGTTCTCAGCTACCAAGAAGAGAACACTCAAGCTAGATGCTTCGGCATATGCTCTGGTAGCATTGGCCAAAGCTGTTGGATTCTTGTGCACATTAGACATGATCACGCATTCCTCAAACTGCATAGGAGATGTGTGATCATCTAGAGTCGACACTCTATGAGATTGCACAACACTATGTTGGGATTTGTTGAATGAGATGTTGTGCATTTCTCCCTCTAGATTGTCTCCAAGGATCTCAGTGTCTCATTGGTCACTTGGGACTTGCTCCACTTCTAGATCTGGCGAAGTTGGTGGGTCAACCTCTTGGTGGTGAGGCATGAGGTCAATGTCTTTCTCTAACTCCTGTTGCTCCATATCTGTATCCTTCTACTCAAGTGCTTGTTTAATCTCTTGATCGAAGTCCTGCTCATGTGATGGTTCACCCTGTCTTCTTGATACCATCTATTCTGATGAGTCTACTATCCATACGGGCGCAGTTTCATATGTGTGTACAAGTTGCACCCCTTGCTATACAAGTTCCTATTGCGCTTCATTCTCCTGTGTGCACAACTCATGTTCCTTTCAGAGTTTCTCCTTCAACTCATGCAACTCCTTCTCTGTTTCCTCCATTCTTCATTTCTCTCTATGCCTTTGCGCATTTCTCTTGTTGCTTTATTGCCTCTTTGCCTCTATTGCCAAAGCTACTTTCTGAAAAAGTGGATCTGTTCGGAATTTCAACTTTTCTCTTCCTCCATGCGGTCGACAATATTCCTCTTGCCCTTGTCATGCACTGGTATGTCTACCTCAACTGTTGTTGCTTTTAGTGCTCTACAGGATGCTGCTATGTTATCCATTCCACAGTGAGGCCGACCAGTTCATTGTGTCTAGAGGAGTTGTAACAATATCTCCATGGGTCTTCCTCTGCCCAATGACATTCCCCGTGGATCTAGTTAAACTATACTCTCATGCAGTGGTCTTTCACAAAACAATGCGGGTCATACGGATTGTAACTTCGAGCATCGAATGGATATTTCTTCATCTATTCTGCTTCGACATCTGCATGCTTGAAAGTCCATATCTCGTAAAACCCGATCCGCAATGGAAGAGTTGGCCAAGGTGCCTTCTTCTTCTGGTATAGCCTAGTGGATAACCATGTTGAGATGTGATATGCTGCTTCCTGCATGACAATTTTGTCCAAGGAAAACTTCCGTAGAACATGCAGAGGCTTATCCATGCTGAACATTTGTATGAAGGTGTCGAACGGTGAGGCATACCAATTAGCTATGTCAATCAGTGCCTCCATTGTTTCCTTTGACATGTAGGGTGGATCTTGTTCGAATATCATCTTGTAAAATGGGGTGACAAAATGATCAGACAACTGTGTGATAATTCATCTGAAGTTGCATTCGAAAAACATCTTACAATAAGTGTTCACAAAGGTCTTCGCCAGTGTCCATGCCCACTTCAAGCCCGAGAACTCCTAAAGGACACAGATAGCATCCAAGATGTAGGTGGACATGTAGATTCCTGCTTGCATACCTTTGGGAAGTTGTTGAGCCCTTGTTACATGTTCCTTTAGCTAGTGAGCCAATGTGTCAGACCAGTTGAAGCTTTGCCTTCTCTAGCCAGTTGGTCGAATGCGATCACCCAACTCTCTGGGAAGGTTTCCGTGCTTTCTTGGCCATATAGTCGACATGCGAAGATGACCAAGTATTGATATGCCTTCCACAGTATCTTCCTCTTGTAGACCTGGTTGGGCATCATCCTAAATTTAGTTGGCTCCTTCACCTAGTTTTTCAAGATATCTTTGGAGTTGGCATTATTGCTGGGTAAGATGAAGGGTGTCTCCATGGTGATCATGGGCTTCGAAATCTAATACATCTCATCATAGTATTGAGCCCTGAAGGTAGCAATATCCACCCTGCTGACACTTCTCAATGTCATCGTCTCGGTATCAGTGTGTGAGACAATCCAATATATCATGTCCACACATGGGAGCATAGGATACCTGCATGAAATCCGATGCAAGCCGGACTTGTGGATGTTCACATAGACATGGTGGTCTTCAAGGTCTTCCCCAAATGTTACTGCAAATGCATCATTGACCTATTTTCATTTCAGCTTGATGTCCTTGTCTACAATCAGCTTGATGTCTTCATAGATCAGTAGACTTGTAGAAACTCCCTTAGTTGCTGCTCTAGTTTCACTTTCATTAGTGTCCTTTAATCATGCTCCCTTGGAGGCCATTGATCCTGAACTTCTTAGAGGCGGACGAACACCTGCTAGATCTGGAGACATAGAGACATGCATGGCAAGAAATCTGTCAGTTAAAACCAAAGAAAACTAAGGAATGACATGCAACATACTTGGGGATTGACTGGCAAGGATTGCACAATTTTTCTAGGAGGCTAGAAGATTGGATGACAGAACTGTGCAAAAGGTAGTATGGGCTATCTAGGGAGGGTAACTGGCTGCCAGAATTGTGCAATGCACAATCCAGGCTGTCCTGTTGGCTACTAGAACTGCGCAATGTGCAATTTCAGCTAGCAGTGGTTGCAGGCCGAGTGACTGCATTGTGCAATTTTCTGGGCCAGCAGTCATTGTCCCTTAGAATTGCACAATGTAGGACTAGAGGATGGTTATTGGGAAGAAATTCACATTTCCTGAGAGGAAGACAGAGGCTTCCCTCTTAGGATTGTGCAATGTTGTCTTGGTGAGGCATGGTCCAAGCCAAGGCTACCCAGACCCACCAACGGGCAACTGAAAGCAAATGTGAATGTGAATGCATGGGGTACTGAGTGTAAGCAAGAGATAATTATCGTGCATGAAAATAGTGAATGAGGTATTGAGAAAATGGAACAACATGAATGTGGATCGAGCAAGTCGTCGAATCGACGACTACTCATGCAAAACAGTTTTGTGCACGCAACAATAGTGAGATGCTAACGAAAACTGACATGGTGCTAGTATAAGCTAGTATGCATGTAAACGACAGCAAGCGTTCACATAAATCAAGAAAACAACACTCACACAAGAAAAAACACAAAAAGAAATAGAAATTCTATAAAAAGACAAGTTAAGATGACTTACCCGTGAATAGCTGAGTTGGATATGTCGAAGACTCCTAGATGTGTTGTGGGATGTCAGAGCTCCAATATCGATGTAAATAAGTGAGCTTTGAAGCGTCGAATAAATAAGTTTGAGGTTCATGGCGCGGATGCCATAAATCTAGGAAAAAATGACACTTGGAGGAAAGATTCTAAAACGATCTTTACATGTAACCTCCAACTGCTAAAAACAGCTCCCTAAAATCTAGGGATTCTTTTTGCATGTTTCATTTTTCTATTCTAGGAAAAAGCAGCCTTAGGATTCTCTTCCTTAAATAAATTATACATGCCTTCCCAAGTGGACATACCCGCGTCTCTGTTGCATATGGTGTCTGTGTACAAGGACGCCATTTCTTTATCTTCAGACATCGGAGCCTTGCTTTTATTCCCCATAGTATCTTGTATACTGCTTTGTATAGTTCTTTGTTCCTCGTTCCTGCAATTTACAAGCGAGGTGAGAGTAATGATAAGGAACAGTGACGGGAAAGCTTTAAATGTCGAAGACGTGCAAAAGTATATCGCCTTACATGAACTGGCTCTTCGATAAACACAAAACCATATTTCATTAACAACTAGCAACTAACTCATTAATTAGCATTTAAAGCGTGTAACCAGGTCTTGGTTTATGAAAAAAAAAAATCTCGAATAGTGAGCCGAAATATTTTGCGATGGAGGGATTTTGTGATTTGCTTTGCAATATCGCAGATCGCTGCATCGCATTATCGCAAGATCGCAATATCGCAATATCACATGGTCGCAATATCGCATGGTCGCATTATCACAATATCGCATTATCGCATTATGTGCTCATTTCGTGTTAACGTATTTCTTGTGAGGTGTGATTTTGTGATATGCGCCATTGCATATCGGCGTTTTCTGTTATTTTCTAGTGTAAGTGCATTTTAAGGCATGCGATGCGATATTTATGTTTTTTAATATGTAATCTCACATCGCAAATCTTAAAGTTTAGCTTGTAAGAAGGCATCTTGTTATCCTTTCCGCGATGCGATATTCATTAAGGAGTGATTTTATCTTTTCTCATCATGAAACTTAAGCTTTTTTAGATTTTTCAAAAGTATTTTCCTAAGTTTATGATGGTAAGTTTTATTAAAAAGGGGATACAAACACTAATTCATTTTTTAAAAATTTTTGACTAAGGGTCCCCACTTATTTAGTATTAGTAATAAAACTAAATAAGAAGGGGGGTTGTTGGTGGCCACAACACCTCCCTCAGCCGAGACTCATTGATCTCAGAAAATATGCATATTTGTCCTATCTTGTCCCTTTGTTGCCCAGTCCTACCTTTTCTCATAAAACTACGCAGAACTACCTCCCAAGGTCCCACTTTGCGGCTGCCACTGATGATATCAACTGCACAATCTTGTCTCCCAGTGGCCTCTACGCATTTTTCCCCGGTAGCGAATATTGTGCTCAGGAGTTCCTCAGTCAAGCCTGAGTTGCACTCTGCGCAATATTAGTGACCAGTCTCCCTCCATGTCCCCTAGAACTGCACAATGCGCAGTTACTGGGCCCTCTTTCCTAGCCTGTCATGTATCTCAGGCCCATTCCATGGATAATAGTGCATCATCTTAGACTAGGGAGTTTTGGATTTTATGTCATCCTATCATGAGTGAATTGTAGGAATATGTACATTGTTAGATCATGGAGAGATGATGAAGAAGGAGAAGAAGGAGCGGACATTCTAGAAGACTCACTTATATCTGGATGGACAAAGAAGCTTATAAAGTACAAGTAAAGACAACACATGCATGCAACCATCTCCCAAGACCAAAGATCATTGAAGACCCTGCATAATCAAGCTATGTAGAGGAGAAGAGAAAGCACATCCAAGAACACATCCATCACTCAGCAACAACAACAGCTTGACATTTCCACCTGAACAAACTAGTCCATCTCAGCAGTGCCATGTCAGGTTGTGTCAAGAGTTGTCAAAGGCCGCATCACTACTATGAGCCATGTCTATTGTAAATCGAATGTAATGTAAAGTGGAAGTCCAATGGACACACATGAATATGAAGAGTCGTGTTAGTTGAAAATTCATAGGAATTTGAACAATCATGAGGTTAGTTGAAGAGTCACAAGGTTCACGAATCACTCCTTGGTTATATATACCCCCTCATTGTATGAGAAAAGGACTTTTCACCTTGGCTCCTCCCATGAAGCATGGAGAGTTTTCAGTTAGTTGTTTGAGGAGTGAGGAGTAGCTCCAATGTCCCACTACTGGGGCTAGTGATTTATGATGTAAATATGTGCCTTAAAACTTTTGATTAACACAAAAGCTTGTTCAGGCCAGCATGTTTTCTTGCATGTCTTGTGGATGTTTGTAAGACTATTTTTTTCAGTATTTATAATTCATGTTTGTTTCACATGTACTAAGATAGTTGAACTATTTCAGTTGTTTTAGTACTTACCTTGTTAGGAATGTGTTGTATTGGTTATCATTGTTGTCTCATCCTTGTGGACTACTATGCATGATACTAGACAGACCTTCCTCAATTATTGGTTATAATGACCATCACAACCGTTGTGGACTATTCCGCTGGATGGTGGATGGATATTCCCCTATAATTTGGCTTTAACGATTGTCACATCCACTGTGGACTATTCCACTAGATGCTGGAAAGCCCTTCCTGGTTCATGTGTGTCTCTTCTTGGGTGGTACAATTACCTCTCACTTAAATGCTCACTTTTCTCCCCCCTTTTTTGCAGTAAAATAACCTTGACACAGTTTCATTGCACACTCACCAGGCACACTTACCTTGTTGTTCGAAGATACCATTGCATCACTCTCCCATGCTGACAGCTAGAGCTAAGGCAGATATCTAAGTATATGGAAACCAGGCCTTTATACCAAATGGGACTCCTACACCAAATGGTGTGAGGTCTAGTTGGTACTTCATATCGGGGAGATCCCCTTGGTTGATGGATTTCCAACACCATAAAAAATTGGCTCTAGAAGGAGGGCCAGACGACAGGCTATGCCCATAGTGTTTGGTTTGAATCTCTTACTTTCAAATGGAACTTCCTGAAATCACTATCCCAGGATGTTTTTCTAAAGGGCTTAATTTTACCCTCCCTGTGGAAGTTATTCATGACCTGTTCGAACTTAAGTTCAATGGTGAGGGTGAATTAACTTTTCATGAACATTTGTTTCAAGTTATCTGTCTCTGTATTTGTCACAAAGTATGTTCTGAATATGTCATGACTAGATTACTCACCCTCACATTTGAAGGTCGTGTTAAACAATGGTGTCATACATTACCCATTGCTTCTATCCGTTCATTTGGTCAGCTTGGTAGGATGTTGTATAAAGCTTTCAATAAGTATAACCACCAAGATGTCTATGAAATAATGTGTCATTTAGGAATGGAGCCTGATGAATTAGTTGAGGACTTTGTTTATTGGTTCCTTCACCTCTGTTGTGAAATTCCTGACAAAAAATTGGACTCATATTTCTTGAGACAAGAGTTTAAACGCTTTTTTCATGTCTCCCAATATGGTGAACCTCCTATTTTCCCTTCTTCCCCAACTCTTGTGAATAATGAGGCACCTCAAATTGTAGAGGAGGAGCCTGCTACCCCATTTTTTCCTTGTCCTCCTTTTCTAGTCTTAATGTGGGTGCCTCCTTGCAGTGATTGCAAAATTGGGAATCTGTGAATCAAATCTCCAATCCATTTCCTCATTATTCTCCTGCTTCAATGGAGGAAATTCAAGAATGGCTCATGAAGCCTACAATGAAGACTCACTCCTCCATTCCGCAAGAGGACGTCACCGTTCATAACTCTAATCTCAAGGTTGATCCATATTTTTGTTATCCTCTATCTTCTTCTCATCCTTACTCTTTTTACCATGACTAGCTTGATCAATCTGCTTCACCAGCTAGTTTTTCACATTATCTTGATTCTCAAGTTGTTGGCTCAAATTGCGACTAGGTACAAGGCAATCACATTATGCAGGTAAAGGATCAGAAAGGTGAGGAAACTAATGATTTTTCTTCTCTGTTTCAAATATTCTATGTCAAAGCAATGAGTTTCCATTCTTGAACAATTCTCAATCCTCTAATCTCGGTGGAAAATCTAGTACAATCAATTATTTCAATCAACCCCCAGACTTGGGCAGTAATCGTTCCAATATTTCTGTATGCCATGATGAATGCCCAAGCACATCATATGATCTTCCGGTTCCCCATGAATATCTTAATTTAGATCTAGGATCCGCTTCAGTCAAAGAAGATGTTCATATAGAAACTTCCCCTTCACCTCACTATCGCTTGTGTCCCACCATTTGCAACACATCCACTTGCGATAGAGATACTCCATGTGCTTTTGTTTCTTTATCCGATGAGTTATCCCTTTGATTGACACAAGGCAGTGAGGTTGTCCATGATGAAATTTAAATCACAGAGAACTCTTCACACCCCTCTTCATCTATTCTTTTACATGGAGACAAGTCTTCAAATCGGCTTACTCATGAGATCTCACTAATGCATTTATCTTTGAATGTACTATTAGAAGAGCCTCTTCAATTGAGTAATTTGATTGTTGTTGAAGCTGCTAAATCTGGTGAAACTTTTGATAGAGATACCTGTCATCCGAAGAGATGTTTTGAAATTAACAATAGTAGCCTACCTCAAACCATGCATGATCCAATTCAAGCTTCAAAACGTGATTCTAAAATCCTAGAAAGTTCAGGGACCTGCCAGGGAGTCGAGGCACTTCAAATTATGTTAATGGTTATGTCAAGATCTTGTGACTCTGGTAAGCCCCCTGAACTAAATTAGATATGGTTTCTCTCGCACAATATGTCTATCTACATGGTTTTAATCGATGTGAATTCTAGTGTAAAAAATGTTTAGTATTCAGGGTGTGACCTCTCAAATTTTCAATATTTTTCTAATGATCGAATTCATGAATTTGTTGCAGTTCGTTCATCTTCATGCAAATCCCCCACATCAAACTTGGGTTGAGAATGTCCATCTCTCATGAAGTCATGGAATTGTGAAGTTGATCATCTCAAATACTATCTTTGCCTGCAAGAATCATACTTATTGAATTCCCCCCTTAATGGTCATCTCCACAATCCTCTTGTGAATCTTGTATTGCAAATTTGTCCTCTCATCACACCATAAATATCCCTATGTGATGATAAATGAACAATTCTTCACATGAATCAAGTTCTTCTCCATTCACCATGCCTCAACTGGTTTCACGTATTCACGGTGCTAGCATCCTTTTTAAACTCTTTTGATGACTATGATGCTTGTACAATTGGTTACCAGTTGCAGGAAGTTGATCTATCATATCTGGCTCACAAGAAACTTGTTTCGATGTTTCAGAGCATTCGCAAGTTTGTTCAAATTAATTTATCTTCGTTTGTTTTGAACTAGGAATTTGATGCTTCAACTAGCTCAATTGATCATTTCTCTATCTTCGGTGACTGTCATTTAGCTTATCAATTTCCCATCAGCACATCCAATGACAGTTCTTTCAAACTCTTTGATCTTCATCGTTCAAAATCTCTCCATTCAAATTTATGTCAAGCAGATGAGGCACTTTAGCCTTCGCTAATGGTTATGGCAGGCCCTCACTGTCTTGGCATGACTACCGAGGATGATTAGATCCATTTTCCCATACAAGATTCCCATCATGATCCTATCTCTCGAATCAAAAATTCATCCTTTCAAATATCATGAGGCTCTCAAGATGACCATCGTGAATTTTACGATCCAATCATTGAATGGGTGGAACAATCTCACTTGGAAACCTTTGTCGCACGCAGCAAGTCTCAATCCTTCCTTGCGCTTGCTAAGAATCTCGGTGCAGATGAGGACACATCCACAAGAGGCTTTCGAGGATTGTTGAAAAGTGGTATCCATCAAGAAGGTAAGCATGTAAATTGGATGAAATCAGTCATTGTGACACACCTTTCTACCCACGGGCAATACCTTCCTTTTCTTGTGCAAGTTTTTTGAGTTTTTATATCTTATGTTGCACATCACCTTTTATTTGTCTTAATCATTCATATATATGTGGATGCAGGTCAAGAATGACTATGGTGGCTTCACTGGAAATTTCATTACACGTAACCTTGACCTTCTAGCTATTATTTTAGGAGTAGGATTAGCTGCATCTTAGTTTTCTTTCCTTGCACTCATTCCTCATAGTTTGTCCTAGTTTTCTTATTTTGTATTTGCATCATGTTTGCTTTAGTCATTTTATCCTCTTATTTTTTTATTTTGTTTCCTAGTTTTTTGTCTTCTTTCTTTTTCTTTGTTTTCTTCCTTGTGGAGTTTTCCTTTCATTTCCATTACATGAATAAGTGTTGTGCCTGGACCTGTCTGGCTTCCAAGTGTGCATGTGGCTGGAGTTCAAATATTCTTGTGACACTTCAACATTTGGCCAGTCATGTGTCTAACTCCCTTATAATTGGTTGTGTCTTTTGGCTATCGAAGTTCTCATGGAAAATACGATACATCTGTAAGGACAACTTTGGTCCAACCGTGAAACTATGTCCAGTATGGGAACCTCTGCCTATGCTGAGTTTTCTTTTTTGGTGTTTTCAAGCTTATCCAACTAGTAGAAATGGAGAACGGGAAAATCTAAATGATAAAACCTAAATCAGAGGTCTTTATATGCTTCTCTGAAGGCAAAACCTCTCCTACTCTCAATAATCTGGGATCCCTCTTCTGCCCCAAAATAAATAAGTGCCAATTCATAGTTCTCTTTAATAAATACATGAAGGCAAAAGAAGAGAAAGGCTTCCTACGTAGAGAGTTGAAGAAAGCAACTCCACCGAGGTACTGTTCAGGCTTGCTGACAGTGGAGAAATGCTTGTGTTCCTGCGTGACTCTGTCAGGGTACTATCCAGGCCTGCTGGTAGTTGAGCAACATTAGAGATGAAAAACTATATTATTAAATCTTAAGCTCACGAGCTAAACTACACTTCCCGATTCGAAACACTGTGATCTAACCGAATCTTATGTTGTGTTCAACTGAGATGGTACAAATTGGACCATGTCTTCCCATGGGGTAAGTGGAGAAGCCAAAGTGATATGCATGATGAATCAACACTCCATAAAGTACCAAGCCCTTGCACTAAAATGAACTAAGACAGAGAAGCTAGTATTCAACAAGTGTGTCACCAAGTGTTGTAGCAGTCGCAACACCCTCCAAAATTTTGGCCTGCATTCATATTTCGGAGCCTACTGGGGATCCTATGATTGGTCATTCCTTAGTAACTTATAGGTAAGCTCGTGATTTCAAGCTCCCTTCCTAAATCTTAAGAGTCGTTCACGCTTTTATTTTTGTATAGTATGTGTCATCTTTGGGCATGGGGACTATCGCTTGTCATGCAAAGGGAAGTTGCTTTCCTTCGAGGGGGAATATATGTGAGAATGGGTTGTTCTCATCACATAGACACGTCTCACACTTATTTCATTGACTCTTGCACAAGTGTCGCCTTTATCCTCCCAAAGTCTATCATCGAAGCCACACGTGTTGTAAGCTTCCACAAAGGTTGTTTCATAAATCAAAGTATGTTTCATATGTTCTGGATGGTTTATGTTCAAGTGTGTGATCTTAGTCAATTTCTATCACTATTCACATCAATTCCATTGATCCCACACTTAACCAATTTCCAAATTTTCCCTATCAACCTAGCCTCATCCAGCTTTCTTGAACTGCACACTTCACATCTGCAACCCTCAAGCTTTTTCCCTTGCCTGTTGGAATTGCACAATGTGTAGAAGGCCCAACCTCCCTTGGCATCCAAAACTGCACAATGCTTTCCTCTAGTGTCCTTCCCTCAGTCGGAACCCACTGTCTCCAGAAACTACATAGTTTTTTCCCTCAGGTATCTCAGCTACCCAGTCTGTCTTGCATCCTGAAAATGCGCAGATGTGTCTTCCCAGGGCCATATCCCATAGTATTCATTGCCTGCTTAAACTGCACAGTTGTGTCTCTTAGTGGCCATGAAGAAGGATGAGATGCTAGATGAATCTTAAGGAGTTGAGGAGAAAGAAAAGGAGACCAAGGAACCCATATTTTGATAGAAGATCGAGACCGCATGAAGACTCCATCTGATGCATAACCCTTTAGAGGGTAGGTATGGAAAACAAATCACATATTTTTTAAATACACCTCTTAGTGTAGCATGAAGCTATGCAGAGGAGAAGAGAAAGCACATCCATGAACACATTCATCACTCAGAAGAAATAACAACTTGACATTGCCACCTCAGCAAACTTGTCTATCTCAGTAGTGTCATGTCAAGTCGTGTCATGTGTTTTCAAAGGCCACATCACTACTATGAGTCATGTCTATTGTAAATCAAGTGTAATGTAAAGTGGAAGTCCAATGGACACACATGAATATGAAGAGTCATGTCAGTTGAAAATTCATAGGAATTTGAACAGTTGAGGGTATTCGAAGAGTGTCACAAGGGTCAAGAATTACCCCTTGGTTATGTATACCCCCTGATTGTATGAGCAACTAGAAAAGAACTTGCAAGTTTCCATGCAAGAGGCGAAACAACTCTGAGCAACAACACAGAATGTAGTTTCTACATTAGGGGAGATGAGGACAACGACACTTGCTAAAATATCGGCACTTGGAGAAACCATGCGGAAGATCTATGATGGATTTTTCATCATGCATAAAGAAATTGTATGTTTACATGGCCTACAACAGTAGAGCAAAGAGTTTGTTCAAACTCTCAAAAAAATACATGATGTCGTCACCCATGTATAAGAGTGGACAATGCGGTATAAATGGGCCCCACTTGACTTAGTGAAGAAGATGAAGCCATACCCACTTGACTTAGTGAAGAAGATGAAGCCATACCCACTTGACTTAGTGAAGAAGATGAAGCCATAGGCAGAGCTGGGGAAAGCGAAATTTCAAATGTTGATTCAGAACAATGAGCATCTCGCCTCATTCATCGGCAACACACAGGCCTCATATGTATGCTTGTACAATAGTTTGGATGTCTTGGTGAGAAAAGACCAGATCCCATCAATCAGTTCCCTCGCTAATGCTAAACCCAAGAATCAAGTCCGACAGGAAATCAATGAGTACTTAAAACAGCCAAGACAAGAAGTCACAAGGGAAGACTTGGAGTTCAACACACACAACATGCAGAAGTACATCGATGGTCCTATCAAGGTCAAGAAAATATTGCTCATGCTTCAGAACGAGTTGGACACAAGTTCCAAGACAGTGTACCCAGATTCCATGGAGGCTAAAGTCCGCTTTTAGAAATACATCGTTAAGAATTTTGGGGACACCATCACACAGTACCAAGCTTGGCACTGATATGTGATCTAGAAGCAGGAAATGGAGATTATTGAGTTGGACTTCCCCCAAGCTTCAGAAACATAGTGTTGTATCTTATTAGGTTTTCTCTACCCTATTTTGTCTTATATGGGTACAAGTGGAAAATGTAATATTATTTTCAATTATTTTGTAAGTGAAATTCCAAGTGTCAATATTGGAATATGAAAATTCATCATATAATGTAATGTGTTATTTTGTGAAGAAGTTGAAGAGTCATTAGGGTAGTCCAAAGGTCACAAAGGGGAGTTGAAGAGTCACCCCCTCTTGTTATAAATAGAACCTCATAACTCATGTAACATGCTTTTGGGAGCCAAGTTTTTTGCTAGGCTTAGGCTTAGAAAGAGCTTGGGAATATTGTGCAGAGCCTTGGCTTCTCCATAGTGTAAAGCGAGTATACTTCTTTGGAGGAGCGGGTGTTCTTGACTGTAATGTTCCACTATTGGGGCTAGTGGTCGTCAATGTTGTATGTATGGATGGACCTCTCACTTATAATAATAAAATCAGAGCCAACACACTTTCATGCATATGTTGTTAATATAGTAGGACTATTCATGTTGTATTGGAAATATATGTTATTTAACTTGCTTATGAACTATTTTGTTTGCATTTGTATGAATCCTGTTGAATGCATATTGTTGGATTAACTCGTCACTTTAACTTGTGGACTATTCTGCATTTTAGCTTGTGATGTCATTTCAGTCGTGTGTTTCTTTCAAGATGCGTACTATTACAGGCTTCTAAGGGGCACACTTCCTTTTCCCTTCATGTGTTGGAACCTTCATGCATCGCACTTTACTCTCCATAGGGTCACACACTTGCTCTTACCCAAAGTTATCATTCTTTCCTTTGCATGTTTACATGGTCAAGGCATTACATTACCACCCACTGTTGGGACTCCTACCTCAAATGGTGTGAGGTCTAGTTGGGACTTATATCGAGGAGATTTCCTGAATGCTAGCGGGTCCAGAATTGCCAACATTTCTAGTGCTAGGAGGGCCAGATGAAAAGTTTAGCCCTTGAAGTTTATTTTGAATTTCTACACATACTTCATGACTTATTCCATAATCATAACCCTGACATGTTTTTCTAATTCTGTAAATTTTGAAGCACTGGTGAGCATTTTAAATAATCTATCTAGAATTAAGTTCAATGGTGAGGGTGGAATAACCTTGCTTAGGCATGTAGTTTCTTTTCTTGGTTTCTGTTATAGGCATGACATCTCGTCTGAGGATGTTTCCTGTGGGTTGTTTTCTCTCACGTTTCAAGGGCACGCAAAGCAATTGTGTCACACATTGCCCGTAACCTCCATACACTCTTTCAATCAGTTTGTTGGTGAATCATGTCGTGCTTTCTTTCTTTATGATTATAAATCCCTTAAAAAAAAAATCACCTAATGAATCTCTTCAAGATTTTCATGATCATTTTGTTCATTACTATTTTGAATTTCCTAAATTTTAATTTGATTTGGAATTTTTGCCTGAAATATTTCAATATCTTGTTCACATTTATAAAAATCCACACGAGTTAGAATCTTTCAAACCTCTCCCAACATACCTCAGCGTTAGAGATTCTAAATCTGAGATAGACAAGGTTTTTGTCCCAAGTGACCCTTTGTCCTGTTCTCGTCAAACAACTCTAGCTCTGCAGGTTGAGGTGGGAGAAGTTGAGAATCCACCTGTTGATTTATCACCATCTTCTCCTACACCGCCTGCTCAGAATTTCTATGTAAAATTTGGACTATAACTTTAATGGTTCTCATGACGTGCTATCTTCTCATCTTCCGTCCTTCAGACCCTTTAATCTTCCAGATTTTGGTATTTTGTGCTCATCTGTCTCGGATACTTCTTGTCATGTTCACGAGGATCAATTTTTGCACGGCGTTGGTGTTGAAAAACAAACCTGCGATATCGATTTTCATGAGTATGTGTGGGAATTTGAACAAGAACTTGTGGTGAAGGATGAACTCCCTCTGTCCGCACCTTGTTCGATTTATCGTGACATCTTCCAAGATTATTTTATTTATGTTTAATATTTTGAAAATTCATTCCCATATGTTTCTACTTTCGATCATTTGCAGAATACGTGGAATGTGAGTTTTTCATTTGAATGCAGAGAGGACAAATCTACCTTTGCTAATCCTCCTAATCTCTCATATTACCTTTTCAGAAACATAGAGGGTGAAATTTCTTATTTTTCATTATCCCCTCTGTATGATTCTTCAGATCATGAGGAAGCCTCTATTCGTGATCTTGAACTTTTTTACTGTGGTTGTTGTGATCTTTTCATTCATTCATCCGATCACGATTATGATTTGTCTGCTGTTGATATTTCTAAGCCATTGGCCTTTGATGATCCATCTTTTGATGAATTGGAACCTCCCCAATCTATTGAGCCACTTCAACCTAAGGTGATGGTTATCTCAAGTTCTCGTAGCCTTGAGTTCAATTCCACAGCTGATCCCATATATGTTGAACCTCTCCAGGCTCCTCATCACTCTGTTGTACACATTGAAAATCAATCTATCCTACCCATTTCTCATCCTCCATTTGTATCACACGATCCTATCGCTCAACCATTCGAGGAGTCATACGTAGCAAGCATTGTTCCAAAATACAAGTTTTCTTCTTTCTTCATGTTTGCTATTTTTTCAGGTTCAAAAGTGTGTACATGCTTTTCTTCCACTCACAATGTGTTAGGACACCATGGTACATCCACAAAATTCCTTTCATGTGCTTTCTGTTGTTACTTTTTGCGGGTTCATTCAAGATTTGAACGTTCTATTTTCCATTGTTTTATCTTTCTTGTTTGTTGGTTTACATGTATATCTTTCTAGTCATGTATGCTCTCACCTACATAGGCTAACCAATGTGTCGATGGGTTCATTGGAAGTATCACTTTACGTGAGTTGGCCTATGTTCTACTTAGGTTAGGAGTTGGAGTAATTGTTTTCTTTTATTGTTTGTTTCTTGATTTTATTTATCCCGCTTCTTTCCTTGTTTGTTTTCTTTTGTAGTAGTAGGTTAGTTTTATGAAACCGTGATCGGATTTCTAGACAAGCAAGGTGAAGTTCAAGAGGGACTTGTACTTCTATCAACGCTTGGTTATCTATCTATTCCCTCTCTTTATGTAAATCTTGCATTTCTTCTAGTTGATGATACCCTGAAGGAAAATATGTTCCTTTCGGAGAGAGTCATGGTGAAATCACGATGCTTGGACTTTTAACTAGTACTACCTACTCTAATCGGTTTTCTTTTTCGGTTAACCCTTGTCAAATCAGTCAAGTAGAGTAAGGAGAGGGGGAAACCTTAAAAAGCATGTCAAAGGTATATATAAATATCATTATTTGAAGGGAAAACCTCTTCTGCTCTCAATAAGTCGGGGTCCCTTTTCCACCTCATGAAAAAAATAAGTGCCAATGCACAATTCTTTGAAAAATTAAAAAATGAAATAAAGGGTGAAAGAAGAGAAAATATTCTTACGCAGAGAGTTAAAGCAAGTAACTCCACCGGGGTACTATCAAGGCTCGATGGCAACAGACCAATTCTTGTGTTCCTGAAGTGACTCCGCGGGGGTAGTATCCAGGCTTGATGGTAGTGGAGAAACATGAGAGATGAACTAGAAATATGACAGACTATTTTCACTCATGCATCTATATACTGCTCATCCCCAATCGAAACAACTCATTTTGACTTGGCTTGGTATGTGTGTTGTTGATAAAGAGAATGGTAGGGACTGCATATTTAACTCAATCTAAGTGAAGAAGCTATGATATTCGAAGAACTGAACAATACTTATGGAAGAGTTAGACTCGCTTTGCATGAGACAAGGTCCATATAAAGAACTAGAGTTCTACCAGTGTGTCGTCAATGTTGTAGCGGCTACAACCACCCTCCAAAATTTTTCCTATGCTTCAATTTTGGAGCCTTCCTTCTAAACCACAACAACTCATCTTACATTAATCTAGGTATTCATGCTTTGACTAAGACTTATCCTTTTCATTTTGGCTTATGTTTTCTTCCTTAGTTAATTTTCTAACCCACAATTTGATCTCTTGACTTGGTCCCCTATCAGTTCTGGGCTTGCCCCTGAAAAATGCACAATTATTAAGGAAAACTACCCTTGTTATTGGAAATTGTGTAGTCCTGATAACCAGTGAGCCTTGAGATCATAAAACGTACAGTCATGAGGGGGAAACCCAACACTTAGCCTAGAAATTGCGCAACCCTCACAGAGCTCAAAAAATGCATAGTGCACTGAGCTGGAAAGTTGCCTAGTTCTCGGAACTGCATTGTCTTTCTCAGCAGTGTGCATGGCAAGTTTCCTTGGAAAAAAGAAAAAAGCAAAAAGAAAAATTCATTCCCAAAAAATAGGTATCTATTCTTAGTATCCCGAAGGAGGCACTTGCACTATTTTTTAGAAACTTCTACCAAGTGTCGTTTTGTCATAAACCCTAATTTTCCCAGATCTATTTAGTCGATGTTGTTAGAGCTCATTTGCTCACTTGATATTGGAGCTCTAAAATTCCCGAGGAGATCAAGAAACCTTCGGTGCGATCATCGTCACTTTTATGGGTGATTTTTTCTTGTGTCGTCCTTTGTCGCTTTTTCTATCACTTTTTGTTATTTGGCATGTGTAAGTGTTGTTTCACTTGTTTCTCTACATGGTTGTTGGCTTTTTTACTTGTTTTAACTTGTAGAAGTGTTTTTTCAAATTTTATATTTCCTTTCCCAAGTGTCGCATGAATTTTCTTGTTTTTGCACCAACGATCATCGTTGCAGCGACTCCCCTCACATTCTTTGTTTTCCTTCGATTTAATCAATTGATGCAATTGTTTAACGTGCATGCATCTACACTTAGTCAAATATGCACTCAGCTTCACATTATATCTTAGATATGCTTGTTTTTCACACTTCCCTTGGGCAAATCTAGGCTTCCCTTGGTTGGATCTCACTTCGCACAACTTGCATTGTGTAATATGAAGGCTCAAGCCTCCGGCTTAGCCTCTAGAATTATGTAGAGCATAGCCTAAGATGGCTCCAACTGTGAACAATGCAGTTCCAAGAGCCAGCCTCCCAGCTTGGCCATTAAGACTATGCAATGTGCAGTGTCTCCCAGGCCTTTGCCCAGGTTGAACTACGCATTGTGGAATTTTAGTCAACACTTCCTGTTGGGACTATACACTGCGCAATTAACACAGTCAGTCAGTCACCCCTATTAAGAAAAACTACATAATCTCTCACATCGAGTGCTCGACTTACTGCTTGAACTTGCCTTGGAGTTGTTTTGGTTTTAAATTGACATTTTCTTGCCATGAGTGTCATCTTTGTCCCACAAGTACAATAGTTGTTGAGAATATTTCTAGTAGTCATAGTTAATATGGCATCCAAGACAGTTGCATCAAAGGAAACTGTTGAGGGAAATACTGGGGAAGTAGTTGAGAAGATATGAGTGGATTTACCAGTGTATGTAGAACTCAATTGTTTATTGAGAAGGGAACAACACTGGCATGGCAACAAATCAAAGATACTTTTGAAAAATACTTTGGGTCAGATTTGGAGGACCGACATGTCTATCTTAACATCTAACAATCAGGGTTATACAAGGTTGCATGCATTTTCCCAGTCTTCCTGTGTGTGGACATCATCAGCTGGATTGTCTCACATACAGATGAAAAAACTATGATATTGAGCAGTGGCAGTGGGAGGAAGCTTGCCACCTTTAGGGCATAATACTTTCAACAGACGTATCACTTACTTGAGCCAGTGAAGCACATGGACTAACTCTTTTATGCCACCCATATCTATGTGAATATAATAGATATTTTCAAGAGTTGGGTGAAAGAGCCGTCAAAGTTTAGACAAGCACCCACCCATGTTTACAAGACAAATTCTCTTAGGAAGGCTTACTAGTTCTTGATCATCTTCGCTTGCAGAATATATGGTCAAGAGAGCATAGAAACCTTCCCTGAAGGGTGGGCAGTCTTACTAGACCAGTTGGTAAGTGATGGGAGGCCATTCAACTCGTAAGATTTGTTGGCTCAACAATTGATGTCCCATGTGGTTAAGGCTTAAAATCTGCCCAAGAATGAGCAAGCAAGGTTATATATGTCTACATACTTACTGGATGCAATATGTGCACATCAGCAGTTCCCTAGCATGAACTAGACATGGACACCAAAAGAGACTGTCGTTAACATTTATTACAAGTTACTTTCTAACTGCAGTTGTCGAGGAGTGATGGAAAGGTTAACTTCCCACTTTATCATCCTGCTATACAAGCATATAGTTGAGCAAGATCCACCTTACATGTCCCAAGAAGCAATGGAGGTGATAGTAGACATTGCAGATTGGTATGCCTCACCAAGTGGCACCTTCATCAGAGTGTTTGGCGAAGAGAATCCTCCACATGTCTTACCAAGGTATGCCACTAACAATTTGATCATGCAAGAAGTATCATATCACATCGCTATAGGGTTGTCAATAGGACTGCATAGGAAGAAAAAAGCGCCATGACGCACTCTTCCTTTGTGGATCAAATTATACGAGATTAATAGCTTGAAAGATCCATATGTTGAGGCTAAGGACAGTGAAATTTGAGTTTGGCATCAAGGAATTTAATCTGTATGATCCCCACAATATTTTCAAGGACCAGAGTTTACTTTTTTTGGATCAGTGGTGTCTTTCATTGGCTAGAGGAGGATCCTTGGAGGTACTGTTACAATGCCTCCAGACTCAATGAGACGGTCAGTATAGCAAGGACTTGGAAGGCTCCTCCAGGAAAAACAGTCACTCTGGAAGCAACAACAACAACAGAAAAAGGTAGAAATCCAGTGCAGGACAAGGGAAAGAGGAAGATTGTTGATGATCCAGAGGGATAGAAAAGTTGCAAAATGATGGGAGATCCTATCATCATGAAGGCATCTTTGGCATTAGAAGCAAAGAGGGAGATAAGGATGAAGAGAGAATAATGGAGGAAGAGAGAAAAGCATAGGTTGCAGGAAGTAGAATTGAAGTTGCAGGAGATAGAGAAGAATCTTAAGGAAGAACAAGAGTTGAGGAGGAGAGAACGAGAAGAGAAGCAGAAGCAGGAAGAAGAAAAGAGGCAAGGCACAATGACAGAGAAAACATCATCGATACAGGTTGAAGAGCCAGAATATCCAACAAATGAGGAGGAAAGTGAAAAGATGCAGGATCGCGAGCTTGCTCAACAAATTGAGCAATTAATTGAAGTGGTAGACATGGAGTTGGAATAGGAGTCATAGCATGAAGACATTGATCTTCTACTAAAATCACCACAAGTCATCCCTCAGTCTCCACCACCTCCAGTAGAAGAGTCAGCCCTGAGTGAGCAAGGAGATGTTGTTCTCCTTGATGACGATCTAGTGATAGATGTGCACAATCTATCATTCGATGAGTTCTAGAAGAGGATTATACAAGTGCATAGGAAGCACTTTCTGGATGATCATGCATCACCTACATTCATCAAGGAAAGGGTGATAGTTTCAGACATCAGGAAACGTCCAACTGCCATTACCGAAGCCAAATTGGCCTATGCAAGAGTAACAAGATCAAATGTTTAGTATTTGATGGCTAAGAATGAGCAACTGACAAAGAACTTGCAGGTTTCCATGCAAGAGGCAAAACAACTTTGAGCAACAACATAGAATGTGGTTTCCACATTGGGGGAGATGAGGACAATGATACTTGTTGAAGTATCGGCACTTGGAGAAACCATGTGGAATCTCTATGAAAGATATGCAATCATGCATAAAGAAGAAGTTTGTTTTCATGGCCTACAATGTTGGGAATCACGATTGTTGTTAGACCAAAACCTGCAAGTGTTAGTCAACGATCACATCGCCAGAGATAAGGATCCATGAGAGGCCGTTAGTCCATGTCACAAAACACACAGGGAGTGTTGGTTTATCCAATGCCCAATAATCTCCCCCTAACGCAAGTCGGGTGTGTATCGAACTCGTGACCTACACTCTGATACCACTTGTTGGGAATCATGATTGCCGTTAGACTAAAACCTGCAAGTGTTAGTCAACGATCACATCGCCAGAGATAAGGATCCACGAGAGGCGGTTAGTCCATGTCACGAAACACATAAGGAGCATTGGTTTATCCAATGCCCAACATACAACAACAAAGAAAAGAGTTTGTTCAAACTCTAAAAAACACACATTTTGCCATCACCCATGTACAAGAGTGGACAATGCGGTACAAATGGGTCCCGCTTTACTTAGTGAAGAAGATGAATCCATAGGCAGAGCTGGGGAAAGTGAAGGTTAAAATGTTGATTCAGAAAAATGACCAGCTCATCTCATTCATCGGCGGCTCACAGGCCTCATATGTGTGGTTGTACAGTAGTTTGGATGTCTTGGTGAGAAAGACCAAATCCTATCAATCGGTTCCCTCACCAATCCTAAACCCAAGAACCAAGTATGACAGGAGATGGATGAGTACTTGGAGAAGCTAATACAAGAAGACACCAGGGAAGAGTTGGAGTGGAATGCACACAACATGCAGAAGTACATTGGTGGTCCTGTCAAGGTCAAGATAATGTTGCTCATGCTTCAGAACGAGTTGGACACTGATTCCTAGACAGTGTACCCGAATGTCACGGAGGCTATAGTTCACTTTCAGAAAGACATCATTAAGCAGTTTGGGGACACCATCACACAGTACCAAGCTTGGCATGGATATGTGATCAAGAAGCAGCAAGTGGAGGTTTTTGAGTTGGACTTACCCCAAGCTTCAAAATCATAGTGTTGTGTCTTATTAGGTTGTCTCTACCCTATTTTGTCTTATATGGTTATGAGAAGAAAATGTAATATTATTTGTAATTATGTTGTAAGTGAAATTACAAGTGTCAATATTGGAATATGAAAATTCATCATGTAATGTAATGTGTTATTTTGTGAAGAAGTTGAAGAGTCATGAGGGCAGTCCAAAGATCACAAAGGGGATTTGAAGAGTCACCGCCTCTTGTTATAAATAGAACCTCAAAACTCATGTGATAGGCTTTCGAGAGCCAAGCATTTGGCTAGGCTTAGGCTTAGAAATAACTTGGGAGTATTTTGAAGAGCGTTGGCTTCTCCATAGCGTAAAGCGAGTATACTTCTTTAGAGGAGCAGGTGTTCTTGACTGTAATGTTCCACTATTATGGCTAATGGTTTTCAATGGTGTATGTATGGATGGAACTCTCACTTATAATAACAAAATTAGAGCCAACATGCTTTCATGCAAATGTTGTTAATATAGTAGGACTATTCTTGTTGTATTAGCAGTGTATGTTATTTAACTTACGCATATGAGTATAAACTATTTTATTTGCATTTTATGAATCTTGTCGAATGTGTGTTGTTGGATTAATTCACCACTTTAACTTGTGGACTATTCTGCATTTTAGCTTGTGATGGTCATTTAGTTTGTGTTCCTTTCAAGTTGCATACTATTACAGGCTTTCAAGGGGCGCATTTCATTTTCCCTTCATGTCTTGGAACCTTCATGGATCACACTTGACTCTCTGCAGGATCACACACTTTCTCTTACCCAAAGTTATCATACTTTCCTCTATGTGTTTCCGCAGTCAAGGCATTGCATTACCACCCGGTGCTAAGAATTCTACTCCAAATGGTGTGAGGTCTAGTTGGGACTTCATATCGGGGAGATCCCCTGAATGTTGGCAAGTCCAACACCTTCAACAAGAAAACAACATGATACATTACTTCTTGGGTTTGGAAGTTTGAAAAAAAAAACATGGGAGCTATTCCTTGGGCAAGGTAAGCATGCAGTTGAGATCCTGAAAAAAAATCATGGATGGAGGACTGCCAACCTAAGACCACACCCATGATCACCAATTTGAAAAAGGTGACAACTTCACATGTAGAATTGGTGGATTCCAGATTTCACAGTTAGATAATAGGTTTGTTGATTTCAGAATGTAGGTTTCAATAGCTATTCATAATGCTTGTGATGTTTTTAGAGTTAAACTGTGTTAAGTAAATTGAAACTTCTTTAATGTATTTGGTCATTAGAATATCAGATATATGTTTTTTAGTGAGCCATTTGCATAGAGTCATGATAAAACTATAGTAGGATCATTGGGCAAAAACAAAGCATATGCTCAAATATTTGAGGCACATGGTGGAGTATGGTCTAAAATATCTTGGATATTATGAAGTGAAGTTGTAGGGGTATACAAAATTAGATTGGGAAGGCAATGCAATAGATAGGAAGAGCACCTCATGGTGTTTCTCTAAGTTGGGATTAGAAATAAAATCTTAGTTTCAGTAGGAAGTAGAATTCTAAGGAATTTAGCTTTGTAGAGGCATAACATATGGTAGCTAGTAAAATGAGTGGTGAGGCCATTTCACTTCACAATTTGATTGCAAGTTTAATTGAACAGGAAATGTATCCCATGATGATTTACTTTGATAACCATAGTTGTGTCAAAATCTAGTGTTTCATGAGAGATCTAAGCACAAAGAAATTATATATCACTTTAGTTGAGAGAAGATTCATAAGGTAATAGTGAAGCTTTTTTATATTCCCATTGATCAATAGGTAGTTGATATTCTAACCCATACCTTAGCAAAAGGGAAGCTTGAAGCATTCTGAGATGGACTCAGATTGGTGCAAAATTTCTTCCTCTTTAAGAGGAAGCATTGAGAAATATAGCTCAAATAGAATCTTCTTACAAAGGTCAGGTGTGAACAAGCAAGAAGTAGTTTAATACAACTAGTGACCACTTAGTAAAAGTGGGAAATAATAGTGTCTTGTAATTTCACTTAAATAAATAATAGTGAAAGTCAAATTTTCTATAATTTTTTAGACTTAGAAATCTAAATGAAATATTCTAGATATTTTAGAATATTAGTGTATTATGTTTGTTCTAATATTAACCATACAACTCATTATTTAGATAAGTTGGTTGCTAAGATTAAGGAGATTTGTTGCTAAGGTATGGGAAATTAGTTGTTAGGATTGCAGAGATTAGTTTTCTCTCTCAAAGAATAAACATCACAAGATGGGAGAAGTTGAAACACATGTGAAAACACTTGAGAGACATGGAAACCAAGAGAAGAAGGAGAATCCATCTGAAAAGAGACAAGGAAAATCTATTGTAGCAAATAACAAGAAGGACTTTGTATAATATAAACATCATACAATTATACAATAGTAGTTGTTTCCTTCTTTTTTCAACATGGCCATACTTATATTTTAGCAGGTTATACTTATGTGTTCTATAATACTTTTGTTTACCGTACAACTACTAAGTTTCAACGAACCATGGAGGTACCTTGTAAGCTTTGATCATTGGAATGATAAGCTAATTTGAAGGGAAAAATCCCTGTGCATGTGCATCATTCATTTATTGCTTCTCTTGTTCATTTTCATACTTACATATATTCATTTCTATGATTAAATAATTTCATACCTTATTTATTTAATTAAGAGAAACATAAGGTAGCGGTCATCTAGAGATTCAAAAATTACAACAATTTTCACATGGAGTTAAAGGTGGGTTATTATTCCAATAACTAACAACTATAAGGATTGAACCTACACAGTGATTTTTTTATTTTTCCCTTTATGGAACCCTCATGAAATCATCCACCTTTTCCCATTCATGAATCTTGGGAAATTGCTTGGTTGTGTCAATTATACTTGTCCCTAGAATTATTTTCCTTTTGGACATTCTAGGCAAATTTGTCTCTCCAATTAATCTGACGTAGAATGTAGTTCATCACATTGGGTTATGATTTTGCTATCACTCTTTCACATTTTTTCATTCCATGCTTCAAATCCTCAAGCTCATGTAGCACATAGCAATCATGATGTAATGGTAGGGTTCCATTGCAAGAACTTTGGTTAATAAATATTGGCATGATAGAGCACAACCAAATTAGCCAATATGTTTTATATGACTCTTGTTAATACCAAATTTTTGCACAAAATTTGGGTTACCTAGTTGATATTGGAGTTCAAGGATAGTGTACTATGAGTTGAATATTTTTCCAAATTGTACATGTCATGCATGCAGTCAAAGGAAGGCCTGAAGGTCTTGCACAATTCTCATTGAGGAATTTCCTATTTAATAGGGGCTAATTTCTTGGAGGAACAACACAAGGAATTAAGGGCTTGGAGGGATTGAAAATTGGCTAAGTATTGGCCAGGTTCAATCAGTCAGGCAAAGGATAGAAGATACAAGTGTAAGTTGTGCTCAAGCTTGAGCAAGCATATTGTATTCATCCAGATTTTTTGATTAATGAAATACAGATAGTAAGGGGTTTTGAGCAGTTGCTTTCCCCTAGATAAATATATGTGCATGTGTGATGTTTCCTATTGCATGTCTATGATTTTTTGGAAATACTGAGAGGGGGGGTGAATCAGTATTTATTTTTCCAACTATTGTTTTACCCATTAAAACATATATATTCAGAACACAAGATGAACAACAATAATAAATGATTTTATTAATATAATCTTTGCAGAAAAATAGATACAATATATAAGTGGTTGCAATCAGTTTCCAAGCACCAACTTGGAATTTTGTGAGGCTCCAACCTCTAGACCTCCAACTTTGTTTCGCCAAGGCAACAATCTTGGACATAGGAGCACCAACTCCCAAGGACTTCAATCCTTCCAGTTCCTAAGACACCAGTCCCAAGGACACCAATGCTTCCTACTTCTGAGGCACCAATCCAAAGGACTCCAATCCTTCTTACTTCTGAGGCACCAACCCCAAGGACTCCAATCCTTCTTACTTCTGAGGCACCAGCCCCAAGAACTCCAATCCTTCTTACTTCTAAGGCACCAGCCCCAAGGGTTCTGACCCAATCTTGTCAAGGAACGTTTGATAGTAATGTTCTTCTCTCATAACTCTTCATTACTAAGTTTGGTCTGTTTACAGCTTCACTGTAGTCTCCATGCTACAGCATTAATGACAAATAGTCTTCTTATGAAGGAGTCTTTACAACACTTCATACAGTCCACACAGAGTCTCCAACAGCCTTCATGACCTCTGATAATGTCTTCACACAGCCTTAGTGAGTCCATTGTTAGTTGCACTAAGCCTTGCATAAGAACTAACTTTATGTTCAAGCATCTGTTCTAGCTGTCACAAAAATTCTTCAGCATAACTGCTTCTCTACTAGCTACTTCTCCCTTCAAACAATGTTAGATAAAACTCTATTCATTACATCATAGAATTATACTTCAAACTGCATTGTATACATGATTAATTCTTTCACAGGGTAACACGATTAGCTAAGAAGCTCACCCTTCGAATGCCTCTTGTCCTGTTGGTCCTTCGGCCCTTTTTTTTGTTCTGTTGGACCCCCTCACTGCCTCTATTTCCTCCAACTGTTTCAATGATGTTTCAACACCCCTTGTTCTCTTTTTTTCCTGTTTTGTACATTCCCAACGATTCTGACTATCAGTTTCCTCTTTCCACTGGCTCTTTAGCTTCCTCAATGCCCGCTTCAGCGCCCTATGCGCTGGTTTACCCTTCGGCTTCCTTGATTTTCAGTCGTTGTAGCTTCCTTTGTCTCTTCGTGCTCACCAACACTCCTGGGACACGTTGATTTAATGGCGAGGACCAATTACCCAGAGAAAAACTGTTGCATGTTCAAACTGTAACAAAGCCCCCTTTTTTCAATGATAAAAGGCATACACAGGACTTTATTGTTTAACGGACATGCCATGTCCCAATAGCAATCACAATCGGCTTTCATTCAAACCTCCTAAACTATCGAAACCATTATCATAAGCCTTTTGGCCTAAAAAACCCCACGCAATACAATTACTGTATCGGGTCCGTAGTGTAATCACAATCGGTAGTCGCAACTTATCGCGGTCCTGTATATGTTGAGACCATAACATCGCCGATGGCCAATGGCCCTGCTGAACGCGACATTGTATTGAGCTGTGTTACAATTGGATCATCGGGTCCACGCATATATATCACAATCAGCGCTTTCGTAGGTCCGATAAGCGGATGCGATATACAATAAAACGTTTCATAATGTGCATCGGGTCCGTTATATAATATATATATATATTGTTGCAATTCACAAGGTTTAATGTGGCGAGGCTTAAGGCCCACATACATAACGATATATATTAAATACATTTAAACCTACTTTGAAGCACTTACCTAGACTTCACTTGTTTATATACCCGCACATATATGTCTTCGGGTCCACACATATGTATCGCAATTGGGGGTTTGGGGTGATGGCACATAGTTGAACTGTCGATTTCACTGTCACTGATATATATATTATATATATATTATATATTAGTTATATATATATATTATATATATATATATATAATATATATTATATATATATATATATATATCTGCCGCTTCTGATAGTGTATTCCAATGCAACTATGATTTTCACCTTCGATAGTGTAAATGCCTCTATGTAAAGGTTTTTGATATAACTATGTCGTTTAGCCTCTAATAGTGCATTCTAATGTATATGGTACACTCTGCCTCATAGTGTATATTGTGCACATGTATATAACTCTGCTTTTCTGCTTCCGATAGTGTATTTGCATATATATTATGATATATGCTCCCGATAGCTCTCGATAGTCTGTTTTGCTCTCTATCTTTGTTTGCTCTGTTTTGCTCTGTTCTTCTTTGGCACACAGATATAATATATATATATATTATATATATATATATATATATATAATATATATATATATATATTATTCCCTTTAAGACTCTTTTGCATGCATTTCTCCCGATAAGACTCCTCCTGAGCTCCGATGGCTCTATTTTGCCTCCTCTAGCATGTTATTACATGCAATGCTCCTCTGATATGCTCCTCTTGCTCCAATGTGGGTCCTCTTGGTTCAATGTGGCTCCTCTGGCTTGGCAATGTCTTTCAAGGACCTCCTTTGATACCTTCATACCTTGATGGCTTCTACCTTTTCCAATATGCCTCTCTTGCTCTGATATTCTGTAATATTCTTTGATATGCCTCCTTTGTTAACTCCTCTTGCTTATCGCTTGGCTATCCTAATGGCCTTGTTGCTGTCTCTTCATGGATCTGCTCAGCTTCCCCTTGGCTTCATATCATCATCTAGAATATCTAGTATCTATAATATTGCCATATTGACATCAATGACAACCTAGGTCAACAATCTCCCCCTTTGTTATTGATGGCAATATTCTTCTTCTCTCCCCCTTTGACATCAATGGAAAAGGAGTGCTCTGGGACTCCCCCTATCAAACTGCTTCTATTCTTCATGAATGGTAGATCTTCATGGGTGTGTGACTCCCTTTGTGATAGTGCTCTTCTTATTTTTACTCAAGATAGAAGGATTGATGCTTTATCATCAATTAGCACATTATTCCCTCTTGATGTCTCAAAATTACTTTATCGTGGCTTCAACAATGCTTAAAGATGCTCTACTTCAATGCTTTCAATCAGATTGCAAATAGCCATACACCAAGTGTCCAAGTCCAAGATTTTATGCTTCAATCCATGTTGTTATCTCCACAGTCAGAATTGAGAGGCCTTCATAGTCTGAATCAAGAGAAAAATGCCACTGAAATTGTCTTTCTTGTTATCTTTCTTCAGAACCGAGTTTGTGCTCCTCCTTAAGTCACTGCCATCTAGTGTTCAACATCATTTCATTTTGGATGAAATGGTGAGAGGTTGTGCCTTACTGTTGCTATATTTCCTCAGTGACCAGTATTAGCATAAGTTATATTTGACTGCACAACATTCTCCTTTCTGTGAGCCATCTTTTCCTTGTGTTCTTGTACATATTTCAGCAAGCTATTTCCCTTAGCAGATTTAGATATCCAATCTGTGATTGTCTTTTAAATTCATTTTGATGATTTGCATCTTCTTGCAATGCTTGAGTTTTGTTATATGCTACCAGCTCCTCTTACTTCAAACTCCATTCCAAGTGTATCTGTTTGTTTGAAGATTGCCTCTATTAGTGTTCATAATTTAACTATTCTCACATTAAATCCCTGAGTCAAGATATGTAGCCTCTATAATATCAGCACCATAGTTATTTGCCCTATTTCTCTAGCATTAGATGACTTTCTCTATTGCTCCAAATACTACTTAGTGATTAAGTGGAAAGCATCTTTAACAACAGTCCAAAGAATGGTTACAGAATCATATTCTTCAATGGAGTACCCCTGACAAATGATCTTTTTCAAAGAATGACTGTTAATATAGCTCAGCAAGGATTTCATAGGGACCCTTTCACTAATAGCTTCTGCAATAATGATCAAGGATCATAGGCTCCCCCTGAATGTATGCATCATCTCCTTTTGGCAGTCTTCCCATCAAATGCTTAGATTGTCAAAAATTTAGGCCAATGACATATGATGTTGGCTGGAGAGCTCAAGGGACTTTCGGATTGTATTTGCTTCCTTCTCCATACTTGTGTAACTTTCTTCTTTTGCATGGTTCTAGCTTGTGTGTAGAGCCCAAGTTAAGTTACAATCACGTGCCATATGACCAATGTTATGACACTTGAAGCATTCTACATTGTTCATGAATAAGAATTCATGATTTCTTCCTGCAAAATTGTTTCTTGGAGATTATTGGGGACTATAATATATCTCTATGAGATGGTTGGGGACCATAACATCTATCTTTATAATATGCTTTACAATCTTTTTCCATGTGACCAAAGTTTGTACAAGAATAACAATAACCAAAAAATGAACTTTGGCACCTGGGAGATGGAGATTTCCTTGATGTACTTTTGAAGCCTTTATGCCTTGAGATCCTTTGATGATAACCATTGCTTCTTGCATATTTGACATCATCTACATTTCTTCTTAGAGCGGGATTTCTTCTTGGAGCATGATTTCTCTCCTTGCCTTTGTTGGAACTAGGAGCATCACCATTTCTTTCTGGCTTCTTCACATCTCTTTTGTTTGAAGCATTATCATTATTGTCTGAGGATTCACCTGCATACCCGAGACATGATTTATCGAATGGAAATCTAAGATAGCTGAGCATGTCATCCAAGGCCTGAGAGCTCTTCAAGATTTTGTTCATCCCTTCAACCTTTTTTCTGAGGAAGACAATCTCTTCTTCCAATCTTTCACATTCATTATTCTTCTTAGCAAGTTGTTTCTCAGTTTCTTCCTTGATACGAGTAGCTTCATCTACTTCTATTTTAAGGGAGATGATATCTGACTTCATTTTGAAGATTTCTTCATTCTTTGCTTGACTTCTCTCCATTTCTTCCTTGATCCTTGTAGCTTTGCATGTTTCAGCCTTGAGAAGATTGATGTTAGATTTTAATTTGAATATGCCTTCATCCCTTGCTTTTAGTTGACAAATCATGGTGCTTCTTTATTTTCCTGCTTCATAAGCTTGTCCTTCTATCACTTCCAATGCTTCCATTGTCTTCTCATCTCCTTGTGCTTGTTTCCTTGCTTCTTGTAGTTGAGATTTGAGAGAGAATACCTCTACCTTGTACTGACCAATCTCTTCTTCAAGTTTGTTCAAACTATTGTGCCTTTGTTCAAGTTGTCTTGACAAGGCATCTTCCCGTTTCTTTGCTTTATCTAATTGATTCGTCATGGATATGATTTCTTCATGTTGCTTTATTTTGCTTTGATGAAATTCCTTCTTAAGCTTGGCAAGCTCTTCATCCCTTTCTTGTACTTGAAGCTTGACAAGGTCAACTTTCTTCCTTGTTTGATCTTGGTCACCAGCTAGTGCTATTTTCTTAAGTTCCTCATTTTCCTTTTTCAAACTATTAATCTCTTCCATGGCAGCCACAAGTTGAGCAAGGAGATCTTCTACAAAATATTTTTCAATCTCTTCATCTTCTAGGTTTGCTTTAGCCTTGATGTCATCATTCTCATCTCCATCTTCTATGATGGGTTCTAGATTTCCTTCTTGATTTCCATCATCTTCTTGAATGATGGTCATGGTCAATGCTCCTTTTAAGTGAAATTCATGAAGTTTGTCCCATATACCCTTTGCTGATGAATATTTTCCTAGATTGTTCTTTATAGAATCAAGTATCCCATTCAAGATTGCCTTCATTGCTTTTGTGTTGTACTCCTTGGATTCTTCATCCATCCTACTATCAACAATCATTGGTTTCCAGATCTCAATGCCTTGAGTATGTAAGAAATTCCTCATTCTTGCTTCCCATATATTAAAGTTCCCATTGAGCCTTGGAGCCTCCTCAAATTGATTGTCTTCTATTTTAGTAGTAGAGGGAGACACATCCTTAGGAGGATTGGAGACTTTCTTCCTTGACTTCATCATTTGTGTTCTGAAGATCAACCTTCAAGCTGTTAGGCTTTGAATGAAGTAACCTGTCTCCGATACCAATTGTTAGAAATAGTGAGAGGGGGTGAATTAGTATTTTTTTTCTAACTATTGTTTTACCCGTTAAAACATATGTATTCAGAACATAAGATGAACAACAACAATAATGATTTTATTAATATAATGTTTGCAGAAAATAGATACAATATATAAGTGGTTGCAATCAATTTCCAAGCACCAACTTGGACTTTTGTGAGGCTCCAACCTCTAGATCTCTAACTTTGTTTTGCCAAGGCAACAATCTTGGACATAGGAGCACCAACTCCCAAGGACTTCAATCTTTCCAGATCCTGAGGCACCAGTCCCAAGGACACCAATCCTTCCTACTTCTGAGGCACCAATCCAAAGGACTCCAATCCTTCTTACTTCTGAGGCATCAACCCCAAGGACTCCAATCCTTCTTACTTCTGAGGCACCATCCCCAAGAACTCCAATCCTTCTTACTTCTGAGGCACCTGCCCCAAGGGTTCCAACCCAATCTTGTCAAGGCACATTTGATAGTAATGTTCTGCTCTCAGAACTCTTCATTACTGAGTTCTGTCTATTTACAGCTTCACTGTAGTCTCCATGCTACGGCATCAATGACAAATAGTCTTCTTATGAAGGAGTCTTTACAACACTTCATACAGTCCACACAGAGTCTCCAATAACCTTCATGACCTCTGATAATGTCTTCACACAGCTTTAGTGAGTCCATTGTTAGCTGCACAAAGCTCTGCATAAGAACTAACTTTCTATTCAAGCATCTATTCTAGCTGTCACAATAAATGCTTCAGCAAGACTGCTTCTTTGCCAGCTACTTCTCCCTTCAAACAATGTTAGATAAAACTCTATTCATTACATCACAAAATTATACTTCAGACTACATTGTATACCTGATTAATTCTTTCACAGGGTAACACGATTAGCTGAGAAGCTCACCCTTCGAATGCCTCCTCTCTTGTTGGTCCTTCAGCCCTTTTTTTTGTTCTACTGGACCCTCTCACTGCCTCTGTTTCCTCCAACTGTTTCAACAATGTTTCAACACCCCTTGTTCTTTGTTTTTCCTATTTTGTACATTCCTAATGCTTCTGACTATCAATTTCCTCTTTCTGCTGGCTCTTTGGCTTCCTCAACGCCTGCTTCATCTCCCTTTGCACTAGCTTACCCTTCGACTTCCTGGCTTTTCGGTCATTGTAGCTTCCTCTGTCTCTTCATGCTCACCAACACTCTTGGGACACATTGATTTAACGGTGAGAACCAATTACCCAGAGAAAAATTATTGCATGTTCAAACTGTAACAGAGCCCCCCTTTTTTCAATGACAAAAGGCATACACAGGACTTTATTGTTTAACGGACATGCCACGTCCCAATCGTAATCGCAATCAACTTTCGTTCAGACCTCCTGAACTATCAGAATCATTATCATAAACCTTTTGGCGTAAAAAACCCCGTGCAATACAATTATTGTATTGGATCCGTAGTGTAATCACAATTAGCAATCGCAGCTTATCACAGTCCTGTATAGGTTGAGCCCATAACATCGCTGATGGCTGATGGCCCTACTAGACGCGACATTGTATTGAGCTATGTTACAATTCGATCATCAAGTCTGTGCATATATCACAATCGGCGCTTTCGAAGGTCTGATAAGCGGATGAGATATACAATAAAAAATTTCATAATGTGCAATGGGTTCATTATATTCACACACACACACACACACACACACACACACGAGATATATATATATATATATATATATATTATATATATAATATATATATATATATATTATATTTATATGTTGCAATTCGCATGGTTTAATGTGGCAAGGCTTAAGGCCCGCATACATAACGATATATATGAAATACACTTAAACCTGCTTTGAAGCACTTACCCAGACTTCACCAGTTTATATACCCGGACATATATGTCACAGGTCCGCACATATGTATCGCAATCGGGGGTTTGGGGTGATGGCACATAACTGAACCACCTATTATAATATCGCCGATATATATATATATATATATATGTCGCTGTCAGGGGTTTGGGGTGATGGCACATAGTCGAACCGCTGATTTCACTGTCACCGTTATATATATATCTGCCACTCCGATAGTTATTCCAATGCAACTATGACATCCAACTTTGATAATGTAAATGCCTCTATGTATAGGTTTTCAATATAACTCTGTCTTCCACCTCCAATAGTGCATTTTGATGTATATGTACACTCTGCCTCCAATAGTTTATATTGCGCACATATATATAAACTTTTCCTTTCCGCTCCGATAGTTTATTTGCATATATATATGATATGTGTCCTGATAGCTCTCGATAGCTCTATTTTGCTCTCTGCTCCTTTGTTTTCTCTATTCTTCTTTGGCATGTATATATGGCGTATATTATTCCCAATAAGACTCTTTGGCATGTATTTCTCCTTATAAGACTCCTCCTGAGCTCCGATGGCTCTGTTTTGCCTCCTCTAGTATGTTATTACATGCAATGCTCCTCCGACATGCTCCTCTTGCTCCAATGTGGTTCCTCTTGCTTCAATGTGGCTCCTCTGGCTTGGCAATGTCTTTCAAGGACCTCCTTTGATACCTTCATACCTTGATGGCTTCTACCTTTTCCGATATGCCTCTCTTGTTCTGATATTCTGTAATATGCTTTGATATGCCTCCTTTGTTAACTCCTCTTGCTTATGGCTTGGCTATCCTAATGGCCTTTCTCCTGCCTCTTCATGGATTTGCTCAGCTTCCCCTTAGCTTCATGGCATCATCTAGAATATCTAGTATCTAGAATATTGCCATATTGACATCAATGAAAACCTAGGTCAACATGATTCTTGTTTTAGATGGTGAATTAACTTTCAAAGATGAGTAGAGTAGCTTCAAGCCTTGTGATTTAGTAAATTTCATTAGCGGTTTTTAATATACAAGGAGTTTCTACATGGTATCAAAGCTAGAATTGCAGTAGATAAGAGAATTCAAAGTTTGCGAAGGAGGTTTGAATTACAAGATCAATGTTGCTCGTTTTCTCCAGGACTAAGAAAATGACTTCCACTGGACTCAGGCTCGAGTATGCTCTGGAAGGAACCACAAATTTGTGGCATGGAATATTTGTATGGAGGTGGTATTAGATGATAACGGGCTACTAGATTACATCAAGACAAATGTAGTTAAACCCCCATCGGCTGATGCCCAGGATCTCACGCAATGCAAGAAGGATGTGGCTAAAGAGAGGAGGATCATAATGGAGGGAGATAGAGATCATATTGTATCAAATATCCACAAGAAAGAAACTCCATTCGCGATGTGGAAAACATGGACCTACTTGTTTGAGAACAATAGTGACCACAGGAAGCTGGCACTGAAGGACAAGCTTCATAGCATCAAGATGCAAAATAATGACACAATTTTGTAGTACCTGAGCAAGTTTACATAGCGTTGTGATGCACTTGGCGGGGTCAGTGTTACTGTCCCTAAAGAATATTTGGTATCTCAAGCTCTGTTGATTCTTCGCATGAGCTGGCATAGTTATCATGATTCTATTAATTGTAGAGACAAACTAATGAGTTGGGAGAGGTTATGGTCTCATCTATTGTAGGAAGAAATAAGGCGGGACCTCATACAAAGAAGAGGAAGAGGACCTTGCATTAGTCAACAAAGGAAATAAATCCAAGGGAAAGAAGTCCCCAGGTGAGGAGGGAAAGAAGAAGAAAAAATTCCAACATCAAGTGCTTTCACTGTCATAAATTTGGGCTCTATACCATGAAATGTCCATGGAAGAAGGCAAGCAAGAAGGAGCATGTAGTAGCAGCAACAAGCGAAGATCTAGCTTCATAGTTCGAGCTTGATTTAACTCTCATTGCATGCATGTAAAGCGCAGTAATGGGAAGCATATGGTATCTCAATAGTGGTGCCTCGTTCCATATGATGGAGAATAGAGATCTCTTTAGTGACTCAGAGGAGAAAGACCTCAAGTAGAACATTGAGTTTGGAGATGATGGGAGGTATAACACAACCGGTATCAGTAGAGTTAATTTTCAGAGGGAGTCTGGATCCCCTCTCAAACTCAAGGATGTGATGTTTATTTCAGGTCTAAAGAATAATCTTGTTTCCATCACGGTATTGGAAGATCATGGCTACACTGTGATATTTCGCAAAGGAAAGGTTTTCCTTAGACACATTTCCATGGGACAAGTGAAGAAGATCCATATGTGAGTCAATAACCTATATGCACTTGAGATCGAAGATGCATGCAAAGCCTTGAGGAGAAAGGAAAAGTTTAGAGACTTGGTGGTTGAGAGGGAGACTAATTTCTCTCTCAAAATGGAGCCTCAAAAGCAACCTCAACAAGTTGTGCAGCATCACCAATTGGAGAAGCAGAGAGGAGACAGAGTGGAAACATCCACTCAAGTAGAGACCTCCGGTAAGGGGGAATTTTAAGCTAAGTGCGAAGAGGGAGCACATGCATCCATACCTCCAAGTGTGAGGTGGGGCATTGTGAAGCAATAGTCCCAAGAGTTACAGGAATTTGGGTAGGGTCCATTAAGGTTTTTCTTTCTCGTGGATCATTACCTTGTTATAGCGGCCCATAGTATTCAGTAGCAGGAGGATCAATGTCAGTTAGATATTGAGGAATGCAGAGCACTGTTGACAGCAGAGTAGGAGGCTCAATAGTAGATTCAAGAGCAACACAATTTTCCCAGTATATAGTTGCAGATTGATTCAATGATTATTTTTTATTTTTATGCTCTTTAATTACAGATGTTGCAGTAGCAACAACAACAGTGAGAAGTGTTGCATGTCGTACATTCCAAAGGTGTTGGAACGGGGTAGATGTGAATCCCTTTCTTGTTGAGAGGGATTTTTTAAAATGGCAACAAGAAAATCCTAATTTAATTTTGTCTTAAGTTACTTAAATTAGGAGAAAATGAAAATTCCACATCGGCAGAGAACTTGAATGAGTTAACTGAGTAATTATCACTTATTTAGCTTAGTTAAGTTGGGTTGGAGGCAGAACTTGAGTTGTGTACAGTGATTCTTAAAATTTAGGAGCCTGGCTTGAGTTAATTTCAGTTGTAACAATTTATTTCAGTTAAATTGAGTTATGGTTAGATAAATTAGTTCCAATTGTTGGAGGAACTAGGTTGAGGTGTAGCAGTGGGGTGAAAACTCAGTGTTTAACCAGTTAACTGATCAATCAGCCTAAATTAACGCATGCATGAACACAATTCGAGTTACCCAGTTGAGATTGGAGTTCAAGGGAAATGTACTATCAGTTATATAATTTTCCAAATTGTACAGGTCATTCATGCAGTCAAAGAAAGGCCTAAAGGTATTGCACAATTCTCATTGAGTAATTTCCTATTTAATAGGGGCTAATTTCCTAGAGGAACAATGCAAGGAATTAGGAGCTTGGAGGGATTTAAAATTGGCTAAGTATTGGCCAGGTTCAGTCAGTCAGCCAGAAGATAGAAGATACAAGTGCAGGTTGTGCTCAAGATTGAGCAAGCATATTGTATTCATATAGATTCTTTTATTAATACAATACAAATAGTAAGGGCTTTTGAGCATTTGCTTTCCCTTAGATAAATCTTTGTGCATGTGTGTTGTTTCCTTTTGCATGTATATGATTCTTTTTTGATGGTGAATTAACTTCTGTAGATGAGTAGAGTAGCTTCAAGTCTTGTGATTTAGTAAATTTCATGAACAATTTTGAATCTACACATTAATTTCTACATGTAGCACATATCAATCATGATGTAATGGTAGGGTGCCATTGCAAGAACTTTGATTAATAATTATTGGTATGATAGAGCACAACCAAGTTAACCAACCCAACTGCAACTCACAAATTCTTCTATTGTTGGGAAGGGAAATCTAAGCCTCACATAATTTAGGGATCATGAACATGATCTCACGGGCTAGGTACCAAGTAACAATTACCACAAGCAACAATTCCATTAAGCTAGAGAATAAATACATCTATTGCAGTCTTCTATATTACAGATATGAATTCAAGAAGATACTATATTGTAGCAAGCATCAAGAACACACACACAATAAAAAAGTGAAACATTTGTGGTAAATTTAACTGGTTAAGTTCTTATTCCATTTCCATGAATACAATGGAGAGATGGTTTGAACAATTTAACTCACTCCAACTGATCATCTGTTAGGTTTTCTTTATACATTTATCCTTTATTTTAATTATACTCTACAATCTTATATTTAGGCTAATATATGAATATAATGTATGATGGTGTTTATAAGGGCTTCAGAGGCCTCACAACTCTCTGCCAACCTCTAATCATTGCTTCATCCTAAAGCAACTATGAAACAACATCCTAGGTCTATGCTCCTACTAAAGTATCATTATTATGAATCAACAATGTATACTAGTATACATAGGTAAATGAATCCCAACAACTAACCACTATATAGGAAGATACATGTATATAAGTTTCCATAAAAATTTATTATTTATCCTTCAGCATCAATTTGGTAGGTGCTTGTGTAATTATTGAGTATTCAACACGTAGCTACTTTCCCAAAAATGGCCATCCCTATTATTACACCATGTTCCTATGGGGTGATTCTTGGCCCATTGTGTGCTTATATTTCACCCTATAAAACACCCCATGGTGGAGTGACATGTGATGTACCATTTCTATACTTTCTGGCTTCTAAGGTCACAACCCTGGAAACTTCCTTTCAACTCTTATACCAAATGGCTTAATCGATTCAATAGGTATTATTTCATTGTCACGTCCTTTAAGTTATTTGTATTTGTGTGTGTGTCTTTCATTTGATGTCTCTTTCTTGACTTTATCTTCTTTTCTTGTCATGTCATTGTAGTGAGAATCTTAGAATCAATATCCTCGACAAGTTCTCTAATCAAATGTTCTGTAACAACCCCGGGTTAAAAGTTCATGTAATAAAAGTTAATAAAGGAAAAATAAGACCAAGGTCAAGTGACACTTATTCCAAGCTAAATGTTGGGAAAAATATCCTAGTGGGCATCACTTGTTGTGTTTATGGCTAAAGGGAAAGTGGCAAAGGAAATAGAAAAGGCTTTGAAAAGGAAAAGAGGCATTACTTGGCATTTTTTACATGAAAATAAAGTAAATTAGGAGAAAAGGGACGTGAAAGGTCACAGGTTGCATGTGAGGAGGAAATTGAAGGAAAATAATGGGAAAATGAAGAAATTAGGGGCATCAATAATAAAAAGACATTAGAGCATCAGTTGGTAGCTTTTGGTCAGTTCAATTTTGGAGTTAGTCTATAAAAGGATAAGAGCACCAAGAGGAGAAGGAAAGAAAGCAAGTAAAGGAAGGACATGGAAGGGAAAGGATATAAAATGAAAGAAAGCATCAAGCAAGTAAGGGTTGATCAGGCAACTTTAACAAGAACACTTGTAGGTAACAAATTGCATGTATGGTTTCCTAGCTCATTTTGGCATGCATGGCATATGCATGTGTGTATTTTGGTTTCTTTATTGTCAGTGGCATGGATTTTGCCTAGTTTTGACAGTGGTTCCAACCCCTCTTTTCCATTTCTGGATAGCCATGGTGTGGTGGGATTCTTTCTCGGTTGAGTTATGGATTGCATTAGGTTTTGGATCTGGGTGAGGTGGTCTGAGGAAAATCCAAAGGGTTGGGTGTGGATATGGTTTTCTCCATGAATCCTCAACAAGTGGGTGGAGACAAGAAAATTCCTCAAGGGATGGTGAAGGAATTCTGAGGCATCTAGACTCAGTTTGGTTTTGTGATCTCAATATTGGTTTAGGTGAGATCATGGTATGGTGAGGGTGGTGATGGTTTAACCTCTAGATTCCCTTGGTTGTTTATGGATGGTTTTATCCCATGAGATCCCACATTCATGCTTGGAAATGGCACGGGGGTGATTGGATGAAAATAAGATTTGGTTTAGCCCAATTTATTGTCATGTGGTACGTGGAAGTCCCTGACTTGGTTGGATTTTGCATATGGTTAATAAGAGATAAGTTCCTCTTGTTTTGATAAGTAAATTTATTTTTTATTGTGTGGCTTAAATGGTTTTTCTAGCATTTTTATTTATCTGGTTATATGTTTGTTATAAGCATGGTTAATTGGCAGATATAAGTATGGATCTTATCACAATTCACTCAATGAATGTTTGGTTAATGAATGTATGACCTAACTAGTGTTATGATAGCTATTGTGAGAAGGCATAAACCCTTATTGTTAAATATCAGATAAGTTTTCATATCCTTATGTTCAGATATGGATTCATGACCTATAGGTTGCATGTTCATCATGTATTTGCAGTCTCGATTGGGAGGGGTCAGGTCAATTCATGGTTCAAGATTTGGTATATAATTTTTGTTTCTATGTCATTTATCATTTCTGGAAGTTTCACTGAGTTATAGGCAAAGGCCTATGCCTTGGCCCTAAAAAAGAGGCTCAAAATTTGGGGTCGTTGACGAACTGACTGGAAAATTCCATAGTCACATGGAGGCAGGCTTATAAGTGCAACTGGATGACTACAATCACTTGCATGCCTTGGAAAGGGAGTGTTTGAGGCTCTAGGTCAACGAAAAAGAGAGTTATCTCAGGGGTTGGACACCTAGAGGGGTTGGGTTGCTCCTGGAGGTCATGTTGCACCTAAGGGAAGTCAGTAAGGTCTTAAGTTTTCGACTCCATTTCCTTAAGGCCATATAGGAGGTTGAGTCTTATCACAGTGACCTTCAGCTCATGTTTACCCCAGGCAAATTTGTGAAAGCGGGTAAATGTGGGAGGAGGTGGTTACATGTTCAATCAACATGCCCCATATCCTGTTAATCTCTTCTAACATGTTTCTAACTTGGATCTTTGGAGTGAGCAGAGCCTATCTACCATACATTCAAATTATTGACACCTAATCTTCATGATTGGGGGAATTTTATGTAAATAATTAAATTAGGAATGTGAACAGTCATCGGGAGATGACCTGAAAAATCACTCCCTATTGTATATAACAATGACCTACCTATGGAATAACATACGAATCAGTTGTTTGCTTTGTGGAGTTACTGCCTGGCCTGACATGGTATCAGAGCCAGCTCCTTATTTTAGCTATTATGCTCATGTAACTCCTCTGTCTTGGCCTCTGCCTCTGCCTCTACCTCTGCCTTATTCCCCTCAGACCTGAAATAACCTACCTCTGCCAGCGCTGCACATATGTCCATACTGTCAATTTTTTATAGCGCTGTCATTTCCTATTTTAGCGCTAAGGCCTGACATGGAATCAAAGTAAAGCAGAGATACGCCACCATCGATGAAGGTGTGAAGTTTTCTAGCTACTAGTATGTGGTATTGAATCATATTAACTCTTGGTATCAACACTGTCCCATATTAACGTTGCGTTTCCTTTTGAATGCGTTTCCATTTGAACGCTGTCCATATCTATTGAACCATATTAACATTGCGTTTCCTGTTGAATGCGTTTGAATAATAGCATTAACGTTGTGTTTCCATTTGAACGTTGTCCATATCTGTTGAACCATATTAACGCTGTGTTTCCTATTGAATGCGTTTGAATATTAACGCTGTGTTTCCTGTTTGAATAATAACATTTGAATGGTATGTTGAATGTGAATGGTAACATTTCGCGAAGGCAACCTTTGAGTGTCTCTTAAAGACTTACGGATTTTTGACACCTGACCTATGGAGGGAGACCCGGTTCTCTAAATCTCCTTTCCAGGAATACACTGATTTACTGGCTAAGCCTGCTAAGGCCCTCGTCCTTGAATATGTTGAGAAGGAGGTTCTGGTATAAATTCCTTGTATTTTGACAAGGTGAGACTTTGTTTTCAAGTAAGACGTGACATCTTAAATTCAGAGTGACAACTTAGGTCGGTACAGAATTACAGCACTCTTTATATATGTTTTGCTTCATTGTTGGTTTTAATCAATTTTGTAGAGATGCGAATGGTATCTCTGCGTGGGAGACAGCTCCTGGTATCGACATTTATATGGTTTCTATTTGAATGCATTATTGAATGGTATTAACGTTGTGGTCATGAACATCATGCACAAATGATGCCCATATTTTAAATGATGTCTAGCGCTTTAATGTTGCCATATCTTTTATTACTGGCTTCAAGGTCTAGAGAATCAAAGGGATTTATGGTGTTTTTTCTTTTCAGTGAGATTTGAAATTGCTGCTCCAAAATTGTTTCCCATAAAATTTTTTTAGTACAATTTCACTGTATATCAGCAGAAGTATTTTTTTACAGAATGCATTCAATCATCTCTATGGTAGGAATAGTTCTCACTGGCAAGGAGAACTATCCTGAATGGTCCCGGATGATAAAGCACACCCTCATATTCAATGAGTTGTGGAAAGGAGTGTGTGTCGAAGAAGGAGACAATGACCCAGTACAGCCTACCTCTGACAAAGAGCTCGTCATTTCGGAAAACAAGAACAGCAAAGCTTATGCATTAATCATAGCATCTGTAAATGAATAGGTGAGATGCCATATTTCATCATATTCAATTGCCTTTGAAGCTTTACAAAAGCTGAAAGAACTCTATGACTCACATTCTGTACTTGAAGTCGTCCAACTCATGATTAAACTCTTCACTCTTGAACTACAAAATAATGATCCTCTTGCTCTTGCATATGAAGTAAAGTCTATAATGCATGATATTAAATCCACTAAGGTTGAGCTGGATATCCCTCTTATTGATTTTCTCAAGGCACTTTATCCTACTTACTCCAATTATCTTGAGTCTTTGCAAGCAAATGGAAATCTCAAAGATATAACCTTTGACTCTCTTGTGAAAAAGTTTGCTGAAAGAGAGAAATATTTTGGAAAGAAGACAACCCCTGAGTCTTCTAAAGAGACTGTGTGCCTTGCTCATAAAGAAAAACATCCTGCTCAAGATTCTACAAGAGGAAGAGGTGGATGAAGAGGAAAAGGAACATATTTCAGAGGTAGGGGGGTCAGACATTCTCAAGGAGAAAAGACAGATTTACACTGTATTCACTGCAAAAGAAATGGATCACATGATGCATCTACATGCAAGCTACCATGGGAAAAAATTGAGCAGAAAAGAAACCAATGGAAAGGTAAAAATGATGATACAGACAAAGGTAAAGCATCTGGATCCACTCACTATGTTGAGGCACAATGTAACATTGGAGTAAATGAAGATTTATTTAATGCTTCACTTGCTTCCTGGAAAAATGATTGGTTGCTTGATTCAGGAGCAACCTGTCACATGACTCATAGAAAAGATTTTTT
>APFE030953068.1:47474-59338 GCA_000404065.3 Pinus taeda | reverse complement strand
TCCAGAGCCCAGATTAAGCTGTTGGGCTCCTCTGCTTCTCTACCTATCTAAGAATCTGCGAAGATTAAACTGTTTGGATAGACTTACAATCTCTATATTCTAAAACAGGAAATTTAAACCTAGGGAGACCAAGATTAAACCATTTGGACCTCCCTTTAACTAAAAAATGGCGATACCAGGATAAATTCACAAAATTTGAAGGCAATTGAACGAACTTGAAGTAGCCTTCTTCACTTGGAGACTGTTTAAGCAAATATGGAGCATTGAAGCAAGCAAAGTACGACATATTTGGCCTGTGAAATGCCAATCATGAAAAATGAATAACCTGCTACAGCAGGAAGCTAACAGATCCAGTCCAAACAAAGTGACCTAGCCACCACTTCTAGGACTGCCATTCCCACTGTTTCTACTGCAGTTCCTTCAACATTGGCAGCATCATTGGGCCCTACAGCTCCCCCTGCGACAACACTGCCAATTACAGATAAGTCTACTACAACAGCAGGTACAACAACTGAAAAAATAGAGCTAGTAAAATCCATGGAGGATATGTCAATCCAGGCTATAGAACTCAAAAGGCTAAAGGAGAAAGTGACATGTTTGGAGACTGACTGTAAACTTGCCCAAATTCAGCAAAAAGAAGAAACACAGAAAGCTCTAAGGATGAGTGAGAAAATCAAAGCCTTGGAGAAAGATTTTACACTACATAAGCCACTAGGCTAGAGCAAGGAAATGCTCTGGGCCAACATCATTGACTCTATCAATGATGTTTGGCCATCAATTAAAGTCATATTTGAGCAAACAGAACTAGTAAAGGTAGCAACTGAAGCTATCCAAAAGTTAAGGGAGGAGTTGGGTGATATGCCTGAGGATGCAAATCGACTCATCCAATTACTGAATAGTAAAAACAGATATGAGCTCCATCAGCTTGACATAGAAGACAACATTAAAGCTATCTTAGAAATCAGGAAGGTTCTCTCTAAAGGAAACCTTATGTTAAATTTGGAAGAAAAGTGTCAAAACATGCAGGTAGCCATTGACAGATTCATGGCTAAGTTTCTGATTTTAAGGGAGAAAGGCCTTCCAAGTCCAATGGTCATCAATGATAAACTTATGACCCAATTGGCTTATGGTGACAGATGAAGAAAATTGGCCAAGGAGAAAGCAAGTACCTCAGCAATCAAAACCATGCCAACAGGGAAAGTACTCTATGACACTTTTGGGAACCTGTTCTTTTTGGAGCATGAAACGAAGAATCTATTCATCACAGAGCCAAATTTTGCAAAATACACAAAGGGAGATGAAATTTACAGAAGGATGCTAAATGTGAAATTACCTGAGGATGAATGGTGGGAAAAAATGACATATTTACTATGAAAAGTCTTACATCAAAAAGTTACCATAGTAAATATGAAGGTAGCTAGGTAAAATAGGTAAAAGGTAGATTAACAGAGTCAAAGAGTATCAGTTAAAGATTAAAGTAAAGAATATTCCAGCATAGAAATGATACAACTATCAGCCAGCTTAAAGGGCTACAACTCAACTGCAAACAACCAACACCGCCACAATAAAAGGGACAACATGATGCAGTTTTCCATCTGTCTCTATCTTCATGCTTGAAGATATTTTGATTCCCCAGATTAAATCTCAGATTGTTATGAGATACTTTGTAATTATTTTTTGTATAAATATTTCACATCTCAAAGTATGTAGGGTGCATTCAACGACATTTCTATAGACTTTTTCTCTCAAATCAAAATTCTATTGTACCAATGACTGGATTGGCTTGCTGGATCAAGATTCAAGGTATAAATATTAGATATTTTACAAGATTCTTGTGTAAAGAAAAAAACAAATAAGTATTCTCTCATGTTTAATGTCGTTTTTCCTAATGTTTTTCCATAATATTTTATGTATCTCAAACTCTAAATGTTATAACAAGGAATGATATTTCAGAATTTACTTAAATGTAATTTGTCTTGACTATTACACATTATTACATGTTCTCTTCACAAGTCTAAATTAAGGAATTCTTAACTACTCCTTAGTTTAGGTAGCCTCCTATGATCTATAGGAAAGGATTCTTAGCTTCCCTTTGTTCATGATTACCCTCTATTCTTCGTTTTGATCCCAGTCGAAGGATTCTTAAGTGCCCCTTCACCCTGGTTAGAATTCCTTCACCCATTAGCCTAAAGGTTTGTATTTTATTTTACTAGCCTACCTTGTAAACATTCCCTTTAATGATCTGGTCCAGTCTGCTATCCAATTGTTGACTCCATAGCCCAATGGCTTGAAGACCTAGCTCTATCCATTTTCCATAATAATTCCACCACCCAACTTCCAATACAAGTTAAAACCCCACGAACATTAAGAACTAGCCTAAAACATCATAAAAACAAAGCTAAATTATATAGAGAGAGCCCTCTCTGAGTCATAGGTTGGCTAGAGCCTATACTTAAAAGATTGGTTTGTGGTTACCTCAGATTATGCCGTCTTCTAATAACTTCTAGGGAAATTTTGAGTGATAATGATCCAAGTGGATGTTGGTGGCCACCCACCTATCCCATTTGGATCCCCACAACTGTCTCTTTCAATTTTTTTAGTTTCCTAAATTGTAGCACAATTTACTATTTTTAGCAGTTTTTCGGGTCCTGAACTTCCTGATCCATTTTGAGGCAATAAATGACATTTCTTAGGAAATCTGGGGGCAACACGGATCCATGGACTGATGTTTCCCTTCCCAAAGTGGTAATGCTCGGATGTATCTTTCTAACGAGCTATTGTACGTGTCAAACGGAGATTGTATGCCAAAGTTACGACCCTAGGAAATTGATGTACCAATTTACCCAAACGGGGCCAACAATTTGGCATTTCATCTTCTAGGGTTAGGTTTTGGGATGTTAAGGGTTTCCATTGTTTCTCAACAATAAATAGGCCTTTGAGCCTCATTGTAACACATTTCAGAGGCATGTAGCCACCACATCTCTTCTCAGAGATAAGCTACCATCGCCCTAGCTGTTTATTTCCATTTTCTATTTGTAAGCATATCTCAGTATTTTACATTAATGAAATGAAGTATTATTTCCACTGCATCTTTGTGTTTATGGTTATCTATGTAATTTTTTGTGTTCCTGTTTAAATCTGGATCAGTGGTATCAGAGGGGTCTGCTTTTTCTCTATTTTTCTTTGCATGTCCCCAACGAGGTCGGCATATAAGGAGTTACGGCTTGAACTGGTTGAACCTTTGCCAGGTCAGCCTCACAAATCCTGACGACCTCCCATGGTGGATGAAAAGAAAGACGAGGGGGTAGGAGATCCTATCAAAATATTGCTTGAAGAAGCCCTCGAGCAGCAAAGGAATGTGATGATGGATAGCTTTGCACAAATCCTTCAGCAGCTAACCAGAGGCAATGCATCGGCTTCCAACAGCTACCCTGGAAATGCCACACTGTTTAAGGTACAAGTTAATTTTGAAATCCCCATCTTCGAGGGTCATATAGATGCAAATACTGTCGATAAATGGTTAAATCTGCTAGAGGGTTATTTTTTTGTTCATGATTTTTCCAGTCGAGAAAAAATTATTTTCACTCTTCTCAAACCAGCCCCCCACATCAAAGATTGGTGGGAAACCTACTGCAAGAAGAAGAATGAAAACACAGGCTCACTATTTTCAGTCGCACCCACTTGGGATTCATTCTGAGATGCCATCAAGGAACAATACTACCCTGTCAAAAGCTACGAGGACAAATACATAAAGTGGACCATGCTGCAGTAGGGAAGGGACCAAGATGTGCCAGAGTTCACCAACATTTTTCATACCCTTCACACATAGTTGGGTATCAAAGATTTTGAGCTACATCTAGTACTCAAATACTACGGCTACCTACACAAATACATCCACGAAGAGATGGAATTCCTAAACATCTCCTCGCTCGGCATGGCATATCAATACGCTATCAAAATCAAGCAAAAGTTCAAACAGAAGAAGCAAGACTTTGGATCTATGAATCCAAAGACCAAATGACAAAGCCAAGGCAGGGTGACCCAAGACAACCCATCGAAGCCACAAGAAAAGAAAAACACCATGAAGTTGAAAAAGGACACAGGAAAGTGGTGTGAGTTCCACAAGAGCCCCACTCACAACACAAGTGAGTGTCGGACCAAGCAGTCGCTGGTGGCCGAGTTGAAAGCTTCCGAATCAAATGCATGTTTCAACCCTGAGCCAAAACCTGACAAGGAGAATGGCAAAGGGAAGAAAATCATTGATGCGGATCCCAGTGCAACTATTGCCATTGCAAAGATCCAGAAAAATGAGCTCAAAGATCCAAAGGAGGGGGAACGTCTTTTCCTCTCACAAATGTGGGTGAGGGGTTCGCCACTGCAATTGATTGTCTGCAGTGGCAGCCAAAAGAACCTCATTTTAGCAGAGGTCGTGAAGCAGTTGGTCCTACAGAATACACCACACCTATAGTCATACAGTATCAGGTGGCTTCATGAAGGATGAGATCTCAAATTTCGCCAGCAGTGCCACCTTCCCTATAGCATCAAGCCCTTCACAGACGAGTTATTGTGTGATGTTACACCTTTGGATGTTTGTGATGTATTATTAGGCCAACCATACTCGTGGAGGCGACATGTTGTGTATGAGTCAAGGCCTCACGTTGTCATTATTTCTTTGGATAATTCATTATACAGGATACCAGAGGTAGCCCCACCTAATGCCACCTCTTTGATCACTGCGAAGGAAGGCAGCAAGCTCATCTCCCAAATTAGGAAATTCATTTTCTGTCTAGTTCGCTCCCAAAGTAAGGGGAAGATCGTTGCTACATGCATGACCCTCGCAGAGGGTTTCTCCACGTAGCAGTAGCAGAAAAGGGATACGGTCGTGATAGAACACAGGAACAACTTCTCCTCACCGACAGGGGTACCACACAAGTTTCAAGTGGGTGACAAAGTTTGGTTACATCTGCAAAGAGAACATCTTAGCAGAACCCATCAAAAACTTAGGCCACTCCGACATGGTCCTTACACCAATACCAAGGCTACGGGCAACAATGCTTGAAGCACAACATTCCTCCATTCCTTTGCTTGCACTGAGTGTTCAATGTGGACCATCGTCGACCATGCTTCCCACCATTTCTGGACACATCAAAGATTGCAGAATAGCTCACCAGAGACCCAGCTCAGCAGAAGCTTCCTCATCTTAGGGAGGAACTCAATGCGATGGGGACCATTGCTTCCTAAGGGGGGAGGAATGATCCAGGTGGATGTTGGTGGCCACCCACCTATCCCATTTGGACCCCCAAAACTATCTCTTTTAGTTTTTTCAGTTTCCTAAATTGTAGCACAATTTACTATTTTTAGCAGTTTTCCGGGTCTTGAACTTCTGAAGCCGTTTTGAGGCCCTAAACGACGATTTTTGGGAAATCTGGGCACAACATGGGTCCATGGATTGATGTTGTCATTCCCAAAGTGGTAGTGCTTGGATAGATCTTTATAACAAGCTATTGTACGCATCAAACGAAGATCGTATGCCAAAGTTACGACCTCAGGAAATTGATGTACCAATTTACCCAAATGGGGCCAACAATTTGGTGTTTCATCTTCTAGGGTTAGGTTTTGGGATGTTAAGGGTTTCCATTGTTTCCCAAAAATAAATAGGCCTTCGAGCCTCATTGTAACACAATTCAGAGGCATGTAGCAACCACATTTCTTCTCAGAGATAAGCTACCATCGCCCTAGTTGTTTATTTCCATTTTCTCTTTGTAAGCATATCTCAGTATTTTACATTAATGAAATGAAGTATTATTTCCACTGCATCTTTGTGTTTATGGTTATCTCTGTAATTTGTTGCATTCCTGTTTAAATCTGGATTAGTGGTATCAGAGGTGTCTGTTTTTTCTCTGTTTTTCTTTGCATGTCCCCAATGAGGTCGGGATATAAGGAGTTAGGGCTTGAACTGGTTGAACCTTTGCAAGGCCAGCCTCGCAAATCCCGACAACCTCCCATGGTGGATGAAAAGAAAGACAAGGGGGAAAGAGATCCTATCAAAAGTTTGCTCAAAGAAGCCCTCGAGTGGCAAAGGAATGTGGTGATGGATAGCTTTGCACAGATCCTTCAGCGGCTACCAAGAGGCGACGCATCGACTTCCAACATCTACTCTGGAAACACCACACCGTTTAAAGTACAAGTTAATTTTGAAATCCCCATCTTCGAGGGTTAGATAGATGCAAATGCTATCAATAAATGGTTAAATATGCTAAAGGTTTATTTTTCTGTTGATTATTTTTACAGTTGGGAAAATATTATTTTCGCTCTTCTCAAAGTAGCCCCCCATGTCAAGGACTGGTGGGAAACCTATTGTGAGCGAAAGAATGAAAGCACAGGTTCACTATTTTCAGCTGCACCCACTTGCGATTCATTTCGAGATTCCATCAAGGAACAGTACTACCCTGTCAAAAGCTACGAGGACAAATACATAAAGTGGACCACACTGCGGCAGGGAAGGCACCAAGATGTGCCAGAGTTCACCAACATTTTTCATACCCTTCGCACACAGTTGGGTATCAAAGATTTTGAGCTGCATCTGGCACTCTAATACCACGGCTTCCTACATAGATACATCCAAGAAGAGATGGATTTCTTGAACATCTCCTCGCTCGGCACAGCGTATAGATATGCTGTCAAAATCGAGCAAAAGTTCAAAGAGAAGAAGCAAGACTTTGGATCCGCGAATCTGAAGACCAAAGGACAAAGCCAAGGCGAGGTGACCCAAAACAAACCGTCAAAGCCACAAGAAAATAACAACACCATGAAGTCGAAAAAGGACACAGGAAATTGGGGTGAGTTCCACAAGAGCCCCACTCACAACACAAGTGAGTGTTGGACCAAGCAGTCGCTCGAGGCTGAGTTGAAGGCTTCCGAATTAGATGCATGTTCTGACCTTGAGCCAGAACTCGACAAGGGGAATGCCAAAGGGAAGAAGATCATTGGTGTGGATCCTAGTGCCACTGTTGCGACCACTAAGATCTAGAAAAATGAGCCTGAAGATCTAGAGAAGGGGGAACGTCTTTTCCACTCGCAAATGTGGGTGAAGGGTTTGCCACTGCAATTCATTGTCGACAGTGGCAGCCAAAAGAACCTCATTTTAGCAGAGGTCATGAAGTGGTTGAGCCTACCGACTACACCACACCCAAAACCGTACAGTATCAGGTGGCTTCATGAAGGACGAGATCTTAAAGTTCACCAGTAGTGCTGGCTTCCCTACAGCATCAAGCCCTTCACAGACGAGCTATTGCGTGATGTTACACCTCTGGATGTTTGTGATGTATTATTAGGCCAACCATACTTGTGGAGGAAACATGTTTTGTATGAGTCAAGGCCTTGTGATATCATTATTTATTTGGATAATTCATTATGAAGGATACCGGAGGTAGCCCCACCTACCGCTAACTCTTTGATCACTGCCAAGAAAGGCAGCAAGCTCATCTCCTAGACTAGGGAATTCATTTTCTGTTCACTGATCACCTACACAATGCACTATTATGGGGTCTTCAACTCTGCGATCACCCCATATTGCAGTAGGTCAAGTGCCTCGGTAGGAAGTGCTACCAAGTTCAACCCCACTCCCTTGAGGGTGCTGACAGCAGGCCTCTCAGCTTCATTTTCTGTGGTCAGTTGTCCATCTGGCAGCACTATCACTCAAGAGTCCTTCGCATGTAGCATCGCAGCAACTTCCGAAGTACCGATGGTGAGGCTGGTGGATACCGTGCTAGCCTATGATGCACGGATCTGCAGCTCATGCAGACCCATCTAGATTGCCCCCAATAGTTGTTGTTGTTGCTGCTCGAACTACTGTAGTACCTCCGTGGTGACATCCCGCACCATGTCTCCAATGTCATTCAAATCTCCCTCTGTTCGAGTGATTGGGTCCAGTGATGTCTTACTGGCCTTGGATTTCTTCGGTGGCCCCACGTTTTCTTGTTCTATTAAAAATTTGATGCAGTATGAAGTTGTCTACGGGTTCGATCCATGTTGTTATGTTTGCTCATCTATTTCTTCCTTTGTTTTGGGGCAAGGTGACCTCACACCTTTGTCAGAGCCACGCTCTGTTCTACTTGTATACTTTTCTGCCTGCTGTGTGGCATCGCACTCTGCCTAGGCCTTGTCAGCAGCCTCCTTCTTCCTCTTCTTGGCTAGGTGCACCATGTTGTGCTTGGCCTCCTCCTTTTTGCACTACGTGATAGAATTGCTCGATCCCACCACCGAGTCTGAGGCAGTGTGCCAATTTATTGTCTAGCGATCAAGAATTACATCGATCATGGCATTGGTTTCCAAGTAAGGCAAGTCATGCCACTACTACTCAGGGTCTTTCCGTGCCCTAATCGATATGAACTGAAAGTCTAACTTGAACTCCATGTACTCCTGTAGTTTGGAAAACATAGTAGGCAACAATCACGACTTGCAATTGATAGCCATGTGTATATTCATTTCCATCAAGATCCATAAGATCTTGCTATCCTTGATGCACTGAGCATCCTTGGTTTCCCATAGTGAAGCATACTTCGCTATTTCTGGCAGGTCTGGCGCGACTGAGAGAAATTGACTATCTTCAGGCATCTCCCAGGCTACCAGCACAATGGACAGCAAGAGCCAAACATAGTAGAAGGTCTTGTTGAGCTCATATGCCTCACAATAGTTCACAAGGAACTCGTCACAGAGATAGTGTGCCTAATTAAACTGGACTCCTTCAGCACATTGGACTCCTAGAGCAATGACAAGTGCTGGTACTTTAGCTGCGTGACACTTCTGCATAACTTTTCCTGCCAAGATCTGCGTGGCCACCTTGACCACATGGTCACAGATACTCGAGATCGTATAGCCTCACTGCTTCTTCAAGAGATTGAATTTCTCCTTCATGGCCTCCGCAAGGGCCTGCTCACCACCTTTTCTGCCAAACATCATGGCTGGATTTTCCCCTATATAGGGCAGCCATGTGATCCTATGCATCAACCTATCGATGATGGGTATCGGCTCCTCCAGCCATAGAAAACCATCGTGCACCAAGCAGAGCAGCTACTTGATGACCAATACTCTAATGGGTGTACAATTGTAGTGCTACACCCATAGTAGGTTGAGCAAACCTGCCTTGTCTACACCCCCGAGCCACTTCCACGGTTCCAATGCAGTCATCCCGTTGGTTGTGTGAATAATGCAGTGCATTATCTATTATATCGCCAAGTGCAGGAACTTCTCAGTGTCAACTAAGTCCCAATATTCTAGTTTCAACAGTGGAACCCGCCCCAGGTGTGGTCCTTCAAAGACAATCTTGTCTGGTAGTAGAGGTATGTGTAGGGCGACCTTGCTTTTGTCGATGTCCTTTGGCACCTTGGTCTTGCCATTGCATGGAGGGATGTATTCAGGCAACTTAGTGATAGGGTCAGAACCCTCGACTTCAACGTCCTCCACTTCCACCCCCAAATCCTCATCATCCATCGGGATGTCCTCAATCTCTTCCTCCTCTGGCTCCAAGTTAATGGTTTTTCGCTTTTCCTATGTGGTGGGCTTGTCCTTCTGTGGGTTTCTTCTAGGCGATGTGTGCACTGGCATCGTAGCCTGCTAGCCCTTCTTATCCTTTTCACTCTCCTTTGTCAGGGTAGGCTTCAGTCTAGGCATTCGTGGTGACTTGGGGACGTTAGCTAGTACCTATGAAACCTCTGGAGTAGCTCCCTCTACCTCCATAACAAACTCTAGCACAACCCCCTCATTTGTCACTGCTTTAGCATCCATAGCTTTGGATCTTGGGATAAAATCATAGATGAAACTGCAATTGGATTCTGGAAATCGATCAAACACTAGGTAGTCAAGCAATTCTTTGAAGAATGTGCAGATCATGCACATCTGAGAGATCACCAAATCAATGTTCAAAATGCCAAGTGCTTTTCGTTGGGCCTCCACATGTAATGTTTAGGCCATTTTGAATTGAAATATGACCGTTCCCCCCAAATTCAGTTCATTAATGCCGGATTGGCAACAGATTTCCAAGGATCTTACCAATAAATTTCATCTTAAATGCCTGTCGCCGACTCCATTTGGCTGCATTCTCACCTTCAAATCATGAATAGTGACTTTAACGGTCACTTTCCGGCTGACCTGCCCGATTTCTCCCTTGGTAGCACAGCTCTCTCTGCATTTTCGCAAACCCTGTGACATCTCCTCGTTCCACACAATCTTCCAATAACGTAGTTCCCCATCTTAGGCAGTGTAGTTTATAGTCCCATGCCTCCTTTCAGCTGCCTGGAGTGCTAAGACAATGCTACCTTGATATAGTCACCTAGTCGAATCACCAGTGTATGGCTTTAATTGGCTACCATTCATCTTTCCTAGGAAGGGCTCCCCATTTAACTTAACCAACTGAAATGCTCCACCGCCGGTAATCTCTTTAATGACATAAGGCCCTAGCAAGTGGACCCTAAATTTCTCTGGAAATTTATCGAACTTGCTGTCATATAGCAAAACTAGATCATTTACCTTAAAGGTGCATAGTTTAATGTTCTGATCATGCCATGCTTTTTCGCGTTGCTTTTGGCGCTGTTGGTGAATTCCAGCCAGAAATATTTCTTCCTCACGTAAAGAAAGTTTCGCGAGCCTTTCTTCTAGTGCTACACAATCTGTCATATCTGTGAGCATTTCTATGCAAAGACTAGGCACAATGTATTCCATGGGCATCACTACTTCAACACCATATACAAGCCTAAAGGGTGTTTGTCTAGTCAAATTTTTGCATGTTGTTTGATAGGCCCATAGTACGACAAGTATGCGTAGGTCCCAATCACTTTGCTGAGTGTTGAAAACCTTGGTCAATGCATTCTCCAGTACCTTATTGAATGCTTCCATCGTCCCATTAGCCTGTGGGTGATAAGGCATGCTTTTATAGTGATATACTTAAAATTCCTCCATTAGCATGCTGATTATTTCATTCATAAAGTGTGTATCGCGATCACTCATTAAAATCTTTGGACACCCAAATCGTGTCAATACATATTCAAAGAGAAACTTCACAGTGTTTGAGCCTATGCAGTCCTTCACAGGCTGTGCCTCCACCCATCGAGTCAAATACTCAGTCGTGGTGATAATGTACTGCACTCCTATCTTTCTTCCTTGAGGTTGAAGGGGTCCCACAAAAACTATTGCCCATTTCTCGAAAGGTTGTAATGTCATATTTGGGTTCATATGCAGCTCATCTCTCCATGATGGCTTTCCAATCCTTTGACACACGTTGCATGTCTTGCAGTAGGCTTTTGAATCCTGATGGAGGGTTGGCCACCACATCCCTGCACGTAGAATCTTCTATGAGGTCTCCCTTCCTGGATAATGGCCTCTCGCTACACCCCCATGTGCATCTACGAGGATAATACTTCATTCAAACTATAGTACATATCATCGTAATACTTCATCAGATCCCATTTTTTATAGATGTCCGACAATGACAGAAATGTTTGCCGCGTGCACCACTGACTTCTTTTTCTGCTGGATGGTGTAGCCTTTCGAGCATTTCCTATCGTTACGAAGTGTATAATGTATTCAAAGTGACCGTCTGCGATGTGCACTACAAATAGCTATGAATCAAGTAATCCTTCCTCCAAATTAGTGGGATCTTCTCCTGTTTCGATGCATGATAGATGGTTTTGTCCTACGTTTAGTCATCCAGGCTTCACAATAACTTCAAAATCATACTCTTGGAACAATAACAACCACCTGAAGGTTCTCCCCCCAACACAATCTTATTGACCAGGTATTTCAATGCAGAATGATCCATATACACCTTAAAGTGTCCACCCAGCGAATAGTGTCTAAACTTCTGGAGT
>APFE030953068.1:2708-40959 GCA_000404065.3 Pinus taeda | reverse complement strand
CTTTGTGCAACCCTAACCTGCAATTTAGGTACTTTTGTGTAGCTATGTCAATGTATTATATAGGTTCCTAAGTTATCTCAATTTTTTACTTGCTTACAAATCAATCACAGTTAGCATCGTGTAAACTGATATATTTACTTATGTTCAATCAACCGATATAATCACATATATTCGTGCATCAAATAAATATTTTAAAATAAACCTAGAATTCAATATAATTAGATGCACTAAAAGAGACTAAATATAGAGTAATTGCAGAATGCTTCTCTTTATCAATATCTTCCAGTTTAATACATACTCTATCCACCCTGCGCACACAGCTGCAGGGGTGCACGCACTCAGCTGCAGACTTCCACGCTAGGGCTCTGCACACTCAGCTGCAGAGCCTCTATTGACACTAAGACCTGAAATACTTAGACTTCTCTACCAAAAACTCCATAGATTAACTAATTCTAACTGCCTAGAGCTTACTTACATAGCTCTTTTTTTTATACAATCCCATGGTCCATGAACCATGGGTAGATCTTTACGACCGACTTCACACTTTAAAAAATAAGGGCGGATAATCCTTTATGACTCTTGACACCTTCGCACTCCGCGACCACAAAATACGGAGACTTTAAAACTTTATACAAAATTGTCCCAAAACATGGCATTTTAGCCCCAAAACTACTCTTGGGGGGCTCATTCCCAACAAGCTGAGTTCTAGGTTGAAAGGGAACAATTCCAACTTAGCTAGGATTACACAACACAATGGACATGCACAGATTCCAGCAAATAAGTTGAAACGGATGTGGAAGTCACAACATACAAGGTAAGATAACACGAACAACACTCACGGATCAATCCAAGATGAGTGTGACGGTTGACATAACAAGGTTCATGAGAAAGATCTATCTGGTGTCCGGTAGAGAAGCTGACACGGATGGTGATGGCATTAACAACATATGCAACACATTAACAACAAGATTCATATAAATTCATACAAATTAGTTCATATACAAGTACATAAGTTAAACAACGTATATCATTAATGCAACCAGAACAGTCCAACCACAATAACAACATATGCATGAAAATGTGTTGGCTCTTATTATTAAAGAAGTGTAAGTCACAATCACACAATACACCATGTAAATCTGCTAGCCCCATCAGTGGAATGTTATAGCCACATCTGCTTGCTCCTCCAAAGAGATGTACTAGCTCTGTGCAGTGGAGAAGCCAAGGCACATTACAATACTGTCCAAGCCTTCTTCAAGATAGTCTTAATAGAAGTTTGGCTAACCAAAAGCCCATACAATGAGTTATGAGGGACTATTTATAGCAAAGGGTGGGGTGACCCTTCACATTCCCCTTTGTGAAAGTTCAACTACCCTCATGTCTCTTAACCTACTCTATGATTGTTTCATCCAACCATTGACACTTGACTTACACTTGAAATTACTCAACATTACAATGCACATGTACTCATGTGAGACAACATGGCTTCAGCAAGCCTTGCAAGACATCACTAACACTTGATCCACTATGATGAGACCAACTCTTTGACATGCTTCTGATGGTGAAGTCTGTGAGTTGAATCCAAGCTTGGTCATCCATGATGGTGTGCATGCACCTCATGGTGACATCTTGCTGAAGCGGACTCTTGTCTCCATTGTGACAGGTGCATTGGTTCGGCCCCTTCATCCAACTCATCTGCTAACATGTGCATGGTATTCTTGGGTAAGGTTGAATTGGAAACACACTAATGCAGAGTGTCCATGCTGATATTCAAGTGTGTGCTAGTGATCATGCACATCAACTTGCCGAAGTACATGTTCAGCCCCAGTTGGAATTTCTTCTTGTCTTTGCCTTGGTGAGTGTGTTGAATGGGTTGGATTGCATGCGTGCACTCAGTCACATGCATGCTGTTGGATCCCTTTCACGTGATCAACAAAATTTCTCACTATGTTTTCTCTGTGTTAGTTGTTGGGATAGACCCTTAACACATACTGGCATAGTTTCATCCACGAGTGCATGTTGCGCCCACTACTGTTCATGTTCCTGCTGCAACTTATTGGACTCTCTGTGTAGCTTCATATTCTTCCTGAGTTTCTACTTCAACACATGCAACTCCATATTTGTTCCATCTTCTACCTTTAGGTGATCTTCATGCTGCGTCATCACTTCATAGCCTAAGTCTCCAAAGTTGCTTTCATTATCAGGGGATCTTCTTGGTCTTGCAACTTTGTTCCGCCTCTATGTTGTCAACAACCGTCCTCTTGCATTCATTGTGTTTGCTGCACTTAGTATGCTACCTTTAACTGTTGTTCATGATGATGCTCATTGTGATGCTATTGCTTGATGTCCTTGTCCATGAACAACTTGATGTCTTCGTGAGTAGGTAAGTCCATGGACACTTAATCGACTACATAACCAGGCGTGCTTTGAACAATGTCTTCATCTCTTCTCTCTTGGAAACCATTGTACCTATACTGCTGAGCGGAAGATGAACATCTTTGATATCTTGAGACATGTCAACACTCATAGCAAGCAATCTGTCAGTTGAAAACCAAAATGAACATGAGAAATGACTTGTAACATAGCTAGGTGAATGATCATGAAGGTTGTGCAATTTCAGCCAGGAGGTTGGGAGACCAATTTCCAAGACTGCACAAGGCACAGTCTGGGATACAACGAGACTGACTGGCTATTGGATCTATGAAATGCACAATCTAGTTGGGAAGTTGGCTATTGGGATTGCACAATGCACGATTCGAGTTGGGAAAGACTCCTGGCCTAGGGATAGATTTGCACAAATTCCTGGGCCAAGCAATCACTAACCTCCAAAAATGTGCAATTCAATCCAGGAGGCTAGTGTTGGGCAAGAACGCACAAATATAGAGAGGAAGGTGAGCCTTTCTTCTCCAGATTGCGCAATGTAGTCTTGGTGGGGGCAAACCCTGGGCCTAGGTTGGCCCAACTTGTTGACAGGCAACTGAAAGAAAGTAAGTCGATGATATGTATGGCGACAATAAGTGATAGCAGAAGTGATAAACAGTACATGAAAAAAATGAATGGAAGATTCAACAAACATATCAACATGCATTTGGGTGAGGCAATTCGCCAGTTGGGCGAATGACTGTGAAAAATAATTTCATGCGTGCGACAACAGTGAGATAGAAATGAAAATTGAAATAGAGATAGGAAAAGCTAGTATATGTGCAAATGAAAACAAGCATTCAAATAAATCAAGAAAATAGTACTCATGCAACCGAAAACCCAAAAATCAATAAAAATGTAGCACAAGGCATGGGATGCGAGCTTACCCCAAAACAATTGAGCTGATTGTGCCAACTGCTCCTAGATGTGATGTGGTATGTCAGAGCTACAAGGTTGATGTGAGGTTTGAGCTCTGCAGCATCCTGTTGATGAGTTTTGATAACATCGAGGTTGTGGCGTGCATGCCACAAATCTAGGGAAAGCGACACTTGGAGGGAGGTTTCTGAATTGTTCCTTGTATTTAACCTCCAACTGCTAAACATAGATCCCTAAAACAAGGGATTCCTTTGCCTGATACCTTAGGAGGAGCAACCCATGCATGCAAGTTTATTTTGCTCTGTCTCAAAGGGAACCAGTCAACTCAGTTGCTCACACAAGAGACTGCCTGACTGCTAGAAAAAAATGCACGTTTCTGATTGTAAGTTGGCCTGACTTCCTAAGTGGATTGTACAAATTCTGGGCCCAGTAGCTAACTGGTGCCTAGATTTGCGTAAATCCTAGGCTAAACAACCTATTGGTGGGAAAAACTGTGCAATTCCCGCTGGGAGGGTTGGCTGGTAGGATTGTGCAATTCTAGAGCCCTGCAGGTTGTCAGAGGGAATTGCACAATTCCTGGAGGGAAGGTTGGTTGCCCTCTAGAAATGCACAAATTTCATTGGAATCTACTCAACCTATAGCTGGACCAAGTTTGGGTAAGCAGCCTTTGAGGGGAATGGATCAACTATGACCAACAAGCTGCCTTTGTGTGAGGAAAGCACTAAATCTTGAGTACTTGATGAAGCAAGACAAAGTGTTGTGTAAGGTTGGTAGGGAGGCTACAAAATAGGATAATGAAAAATTTTGAAGGGTGTTTGTAGCCTCTATAACACTTGGCGACACACTGGTATAAATCCAGCTCTCTGAATGGACCTTGTTCATGAAAATCAATTCTAACACCTCAGGAAGTATTGTTCAGCTCTCAGCGCATCTTGGCTTCACACTAGCTTGATGTAAGATGTAGCATCTGCCAAACTCTTGGTCGATTGACACACATTCTGAGCCAAGGAAACACAATTATTTCAATTGGGGTTGAGGGGTATATCGGTGCACACACAATATGGTCATCAAAGTCTTAGTTTCATCTGTGGTGTTGCTCCACTTCCAGCAGGATTGGGTAGTACCCCGGTGGAGTCACATAGGAGCACAAGCATGGCTTCGCTGCCAGTGAGCCTGGTCAGTACCCAAGCGGAGTTACGTGCATCACCTCCCTGCATAGGAAGCCTTTCTCTTCTTTCGCCTTATTCATTTTTCATTTCATTTTTTATTTTTTCTTACATTTCTTTATTTCATTTTCACTGTGCATAACACTTATTCATTTTAGAGGTGGAAGAGGGATCCCGACTTATTGTGAGAAGAGGAGGTTGTTCCAGCAGAGAAGTATTTTATTGTATCTCTGACTTGCTTATTAAGGTTTCCCCCCTCACCTTACTCTACTTAACTGAGCTGACAAGGGTTAACCCAAAAACAAACAACTAGAGTACGTGACACTAGTCAGTGTGCAAGTGTTGTGTTTTCACCAAGGTTCACTTTGAACAATACATATTTTCCTTCGACATATCATGGACTAAGAGTAACAATATCATCATACAGAGGCAAGATAATAGATAACCAAGTAGTCATAGTTGTACAAGCCCTCTTGTACTTTACCCATCTTGTTTCATGAGTCACACGTGGTTTCATGCAAACTAACCTACGAACGAGACAAGCGAACGAAGTAGAAATCAACAAAGCAAAGCAAGAGAAGAAGCAAAAATGAAAGCGAAGCAAATAAAGAAAAATAAAGAAAACAAACAAGCAAACAAATCATGTAAGCAAACAAGCATGCAAGCAAACAAATGAAAGTAAACACTACTCCTACTCCTACACTAACGGTGCATGGGCTTGATCACGTGAAGTGATCTTTCCAATGCAGCCACTAATGCATTGGTATACCCATGTTGGTGAAGGCTTAGTCAACGAGTAACCTAGTCGTGCAAACCAGCATACAAGGAAGATATAACAATGAAGACATCCACACTTTGTGTTTCAAAGTGCCCATGACACATAAGTGAGTGCATGTGCATGACACATAGTCCATGGACTTATCATGGTCTTGTGTGACACTACATGCAACTTTGAAGAAAAATCACACTCTTGACTGAGACATGAAAGAAAACGAAATAAACAAAGATAACTTGCATCGTGAATGAGTGCTTGGAATGTAAGACTCCTCTAATGCATGAACAATGGGATTGTGCAGTTTGAGTGGAGGAAGTTTGATCTATGTGTGAGATGGATCTTCAATGCATATAGACAAGTGATGAGGTGCCTTGGGTGATAGAACAATTTCGCGATCGAAAGTGAGACTAACCCCAGGAGAGCGAGGGCCTGACATAACCATCATTTTGTGCTGAAGTGCCTCGACGATCTTGGGTGTCTCAACCTCATCATCATGTAGACCATCATAAAATGATGGCTTCAAGAGATCAACTACGATAGATCCATGATCATGATCAAAATTGCAAGAAAATGGATCACGACTGCCACGATTAGAAAAATCAATGAATGCTTTGGCATCCTCATGATCAGATGAATCAAATAGACGGGTAGATGACAAGTGAATGAACTCATCCTCTGTGTTTCCAGAATAGAAAGATGAAGGATCAAGTGGACCTTCAATGCATAAATTATCCTCTCCATTATCAAATGATGGACTAGCATCCGGTGAGTCCTGTGAGTGATGAACAATGGGTGCATCCATCGATGAAGACACACATACAAAATCATGGATGGCAGGTTCACCAAAAAAGCTAGGAAGGAACAAAGGGGGCTCGGATGGAAGGGACTCATCCTTCGCTGAGTGTTTATGTTCAAGCTCCCACTCATAATCTTGGTGAATGACCTCGCATGTTGGTTGTGCAACACCAAATCCATCAGTGGGTTTTTCCTTGTTCACAATAAGTAAGAGTCCAAAATGGATGAACACAAGACAACATCATCCAAAGGAACACCTGAGGGGGAAGACGAAGGTCGAAGAAAATAATGCCTATGGGAATTCGAAGGAATCACAATCAACTCTACACGAAAATTGAGTGGAGTGATGTTGGGAGGGTGTGAAGGGTGAATAGATGTGCAAACATGATCCTCAACATCACAGGGCAATGATGGAACTGTTGAATGAGAGGGAGGTAGACAGTCCATTGAGACAATGCATCCTCCCACATGATATTGTGCAGTTCCATCAATGAATAAGGTTGAGTGAGGCTTGATCTCAAGCTTTATCCTAGGATGGGAAGCCTTATAAAGGCAATACTTGAACCGGTCCCAAAGATAAGAAAACTTCATCTAGCTCCTCAGAGCTTGAAACTGTAAGTCACGGAAGCGTTACCAAAAATCAATAATGGATTCATGAAGAGCCCTCCATTGTTGTAATAGTTTCCCATCAAGATGGTCTGGATCAAAAGGATGGAACATATCTTCAATATGATCACAAAAGTGCTCACATGAGTGCACACTGTCATCCGGTAGGCTGAGCACCCAACGAAATGGGGATTCGTGAACTGTGAATGCAAGCAGTAGACTGGTCCATTCATCAATAAACTCATCTTCCTCATAAATCATGGAAAGAAAGTTATGTAAGTTCTCAGTCCAGGCCACTTCACCTTCACCATCATATGTGTGAGTGGACAAGAGATTGAAAATCTTCCCCAAGATGGAGACATCTTAACGATTTGAAAACACCTTGGGGGGAGAAGAATGCAAGACTCCATGAAAGATATGTAAAGGTTCAAAACTCGATGAGAGGACACTGCTTGTCATCAGGCTCTCCTTCTAGTGCCAAAAATTTTGATGATGTTGGACCCAGCAACATGTCAAGGTGATTTCCCCGGTAAGAAGTCCCAATTAGACCTCAGACCGTTTGGTGTAGGATTCCCATTAATGGGTTGTAAGGTAATGCATTGACCACAATGTCACACAGAGGCAAGTAAGATAAATCTGTTAGTAGCAAGGGTGTGACTGATGCAGCGAGTCAAGAAATGAGTATGAGGGGTCCCAACACTTCAAAGGGAGAGGAATGTGAAGGTGAGTTCTGGGTTGAAAGGGATTAGTCCCAGCTCGGCTAGGAACATACAAAACAAATGACATGCAAAGCTTCCAGTAGAGAAATCGACACAGATGCGGTAGTCACAACATACAAGGTAAGATAAAATGAACAACACTCATAGATCAGTCTCAGATGAGTGTGATGGTTAATATAACAAGGTTCATGAGGAAGATCTATCTGGTGTTCGACAGAGAAATTGACACGGACGGTGACAACATTAACAACATATGCAACACATTAACAATAAGATTCATATAATTTCATACAAATCAGTTCATATACAAGTACGTAAGTTAAATAACATATATCATTAAGGAAACTGGAACAGTCCAGCTATAATAACAACATATGCATGGAAATGTGTTGGCTCTTATTATTAAAGAAGCGTAAGTCACAACCATACAATACACCATGTAAACCTGCTAACCCCATATGTGGAACGTTATAGCCACATCCGCTACTCCTCCAAAGAGTTGTACTAGCTTTGTGCAGTGGAGAATCCAAGGCGCACTACAATACTGTCCAAGCCTTATTCAAGATAGTATTAGTAGAAGCTTGGTTGACCAAAAGCCCATACAATGAGTTATGAGGGACTATTTATAGCAAAGGGTGGGGTGACCCTTCACATTCCCCTTTGTGATAGTTCAACTACCCTCATGACTCTTCAGCTACGCTATGCATGTTACATCCAACCATTGACACTTGACTTACACTTGACATGACTCAACATTACAATGAACATGTACTCATGTGAGAAAACATGGCTTGAGCAAGCCTTGCAAGACATCACTGACACTCAGTCCATTGCGGTAAGACCAACTCTTTGACATGCTTCTGATGGTGAAGGTGGTGAGCTGATGCGAAGCTTGGTCATTCGTGATGGTGTGCATGCACCTCATGGTGAAATCTTGTTGAAGTGAACTCTTGTCTCTATTGCAACCAATGCATTGGTTCAGCCCCTTCATCCAACTCATCTGCTAACATGTGTTATATTCTTTGCATGACTAGCTCTAGGCATTGTCATATTATGTTGGGCATAGTAGGGGAATCATAGGGGGCATGGCAGCCCCACCTACCAAGGATTTGTAGGGGGGTAGTAGCTTCGTAATTATGTATACCCAAGGATGTTTTGGTGAAACCAAGAATGGAGGGAAGAAATAAGGATGGCGGGTAGACCTATCCATGGTTTTGTGCATGGTTTTGGGCATGATGGTTTTTCCCATGGTATTTTTTAGATCAGGTCAAGGAAACGACATTTATGTTCAATCTAGGGTTAATGGATTGGGGGTTTATGAATACTTCAACATGTACATAATGTATCGTAACATTGAATGGAATATAATGAAAATCAATCTAGTTTTCCTAGTCTTTGGTTCCAAGAGAAACATTTGTGTATATTTTATGTTCTCGCCATTGTATATTTTCTATTTTTAAGAACTCACACCTAGCTAATTTTAGTACAAGTTTAAAATATTCATTTGGTATCATATTAGTTTTGTCTTCAAGGGGATGCCTTTGCAGTTGAGGGATGTTGCTTGGGCCATTGGTAGACCCTATTAAAGTGGGAGATCTAGAAGATCAATTCTTATGGTGAAAGAAGATGACAAATTGTGGGAAGATGGAGATCAGTAAATTCAATGAGAAACATTTTGAGTTGTGGAAGCTGAAGATGGATGATATGTTGGTGGATAAATATTAGTGGATCATGGTGGGTCTAGATACTAAACTGATGAAAATGTTGACAAAAGACTAGACCAAGTTGGATTAGAAGGAAAAGAGCACAATACAATTGTGTCTCTCAGGTTCAATATTACTCAATGTTTCAGGAGAAACTATGAAAAAGGCTTTGTGGGACAAGTTAGGGGATTTGTATCATTCTAAGTCCCTAGTGAACAAATTGTTCTTTTGGAAAATGATATATAACCTAAGGATGAGGGATGGAGACTTGATGATATTGAATTTGAACAGCTTAAATATTTTGGTATGTTAGTTATTATTTGTTGATATTAAAATTCTAGACGAAGATAAGTACATTAGTTTGTTGTGTTCTCTACCAGAATCGTGGGATATTCTAGTTGTTTCCATAGGTAGAAATACAACTACCTTGAAATTTGATGAAATAGTCTCAAGTTTTTTGTCGGAGGAGATGAGACAAAAAATATGGAGAGCCAAAATGGACATGCCTTGTCTATAAGAGGATGGTCTCAAAACAAAAATAGAAATAACCCCTCAAGTGGGAGATCTAAATATCTAGGAAAATATGTAAAGATATGCTAGAAATGTGGAAAATAATGGCACTACAAAAAGGATTGTAGATCTAAATGTAGAAATTGCAAGAAACTTTGTCCTGCTAATCAAATCGAACTGAAATCAAGAGAAAACAAAATATTCTACTATTATGTGAAAAGGAAAACATGCGATAAAAACATATGAAATAAAATTAAACGATCAAAACACAATGAACACAATGATTTTGCAGGGGAACCCAAGTATGAAGAACCCCTGTGCTGCTTTGCATTAATTCAAATGAGAATATGGATCAATTACAATGTCTTCCTTCAATCCTGAAGCACACCCTACACTGCAATTATGATCTCCTATTCACTGACCTACTATGACCAACACCTTGCCAATTTATTCCTCATCCTTCCTCATATTTCCTTGTGCAATCCAAGAGGAAATTAGCTCCTAAATAATATGGAAATTCCCTATTTCCTTGCGCAATTTCTAGACGACTTGACCACTTGCTCAAGGCAAAAGTATGTACACTCAACTAATGTGCCTCTTCCTCCAATCTAACTAGGAAATTTGAATTCCATGCATGAATGGGTTTATTTTTAGTAAATTTATTAGTTAACTAAGATATTAGTGAGCTAACAACTATTATAACTACTCAATTGAACTCCTACTAAAACCACTAAATACTAGAGCTTAGTTATCTAAGTTTAACTAACAATAACTCCACTAGACTGCTAAATTTTAGCAATCAATGCATGCACAACTCTACTTCTAGCCTATAACTTGAATTTACTATCTTAATTAGGAGACAAAGCCATGTCACTCTAGCTAACTGCAATCCAATTCATCCTACTGATGTGGAAAATCAAATTTATCCATTTGACTAAGGCACAAGTCAAATGAATCAATTTCTTGCTACATTGTAACACACCCTCTTAGAAATAAAAGGGTTTTACACCACCCCTATCCTGAACATGTGGAACTCAAATTTTCCTCTTGACAATGTCTTTGCCACAATATCTATATCCTCCTCCAATGTGGGAATGTACTACAACATCATGATTCTCCTCTGCACACAATCTCTTAAGTGATGTTGTCTGATATCGATGTGCTTCGAACTATCATGAAATATTGGATTTTCAAAGAGTTTGATACAACTCTTATTATCACTATAAGTTAGAGTAGGATCCATCTCTTCACTAAAAAGACCAACAAGAATTTTCCTCATCCATATGGCCTTGCATGTTGCTTTACTAGTAGCCATATACTCAGCCTCTATTGGGATGAGTGCTACGAATGTATGTTTCCTGTTATACTACGAAATAGATGACAACCCAACACTCAAGATAGGTCCTAAAGTTCTCTTCTTGTCTGATGGGCTCCCTACCTAATCTACATTAGTGAAACCTTGGAGCTTCACACCATCAGTCCTCTTGTACCATATCCAAAAATCTATTATGCCTCTAAGGTATCTAAGCATCTGTTTTGTTACTTTCTAGTGAATCTTGGTAGGATTCACTATAAATTGACTCAGCTGATTAACTGCATAACATATGTCGAGCCCTATGTTCACCAGATACATCAAGGAATTTCTAATTTTTTATATATTGTAGAATCCATGGCCTCCTATATAATCATCCTCCTTCCTCCAATTGGTTGCTAGAGGCATATCCATAGGCTTGCAATCTTGCATATGGAATCTCTTAAGTATTTTTGAGGTATACTTCCCCTGACCCAAAAATAGCTCTCCATCACCCTGCCATACCTCCAAACCAAGGAAATAGTGCACCAATCCCATTTACTTCATCTCGAACCCTCTTGCAAGGTCCTTCTTGCAAGATTGGATCAACTTCTCATCCCCTTTCAGTATCAAGTCATCTATATACAAGACTAGAATGAGCAATTTTTGATCTACCACAATGTAGTAGAGATTGGAATATGCTTCACTCTTGGTGAAGCCCAATCCACTGAGATATGTGTCAATCTGAGTGTACCAAGCATGGGATTCTTGCTTGAGACCATAAAGGGCTCTGATGAGTCTACATGCATGTGTCTCCGTGTCAAATGTCTCAAATACCTCAAGTTTCTCTATGTAAATATCTTCTCAACAACTCCATTAGGGAAGGCAATCTTCACATCCATCTATTGGATCTTCCACCCCATCTACATTTCTAATGCTAAAATGGTTCTAATGGATGAATATCTTTCCAGTGGCACAAATGCTTCCTCATAATCAACTACCTCTACATGTGATAAGCCTTTGGCCACAAATTTGGCCTTATACTTCTCAATACTACCATCAATTGCATGTTTCACTTTGTATATCCATTTGGAACCAACCACTGACCTATTATTTGGTCTCAACACCACCTCCCATATATCATTCTTCGTGATGGAGTCATACTCGTCCACCATGGTATCTACCCATACTGGTTGGGAAACTTCCTCCTCAAATGAAGAAGGCTTAGAATCTATGAGTTCTATCATGAGTGCCATATAACCAGTGTATATATCCGATGATATCCTCTACCTGTTCAAGGATTTTGGAGCTTACACATGCTCATGTGCATCCTACAACAACCTGTCAGACTCTTTAGTTCTCTTCCTCCCCTCTCTGGATGATTCTGGTTGAGTGTTGCCTCTAATATACCTCCTTTCTACTCATACACATGTGGCTACTCCACAACATCCTGAGGCTCTGACTAAGGCTCCTCCTTTGGAGCTATAAGGTATTGCTATGGTGGAATACTCATCTCTCACTCTAGAGAGATTCTAATAGCTTTCTCCTCATCAAATCTGACATCTCTCCTCATCACTGTCATCTTGAGTGAGGTGAAATACACTTGATAGTTATGAGGTGTCTTTGTGCATCCTAGAAAGATCCCCATCTCATTTGTAGGCTCTAACTTTTTCGTACTATCCTTAGAGACATGAAAATAGACTGTAGCTCCCTAAATTCGAAAATGGGATACATCTGGCTTCCTCCTAGAGAAAGCTTCTTCAGGTGTGATCATGCCAAGTATTTTGTGAGGGATCTGATTCTCCAAATAAACTATCGTATTGCATGCTTCTGCCCACAGATATAGTGGCAGTCCCTGATCATGCAACATTGCGTTTGCATCCCCTACAATTCTTTTGTTTTTCCTCTCTTCCACCCATTTTGTTGTTGGTTATCCGTTGCAATTAGTTTTCTTCTAATGCCTTTCTTGGCAAAAATATTTGAGAAAATTAGACAAAAATTCTTCTCCATTATCACTTCTCAGGGATTTAATTTTTTGTCTCGTCTCATTTTCAACAAATTATTTGAATTCAACAAGTTTTGCAAACACTTCATCTTTATTCTTCATAAAATAAATCCAACACTTGCAATAAAATTTGTCAATGAAAATTACATAATACCTGTGTTTTGCAACTGAGACTATAGAAAATGGTCCACACACATTAGAGTGGACTCACTCCAAAATTTCTCCAACTCTGCTATCTCGGTTGTGGAAGCATGCTTTGATATATTTTTCAAGAGTGCATCCCTTGAAAACATCATGTTGGTCAAGGTTTCATATTGGAAGTCTCATGGTGATTTGTTGCATTTTTTTCAAAGATCCATGGTGTAAGTGACCCATGTGCCTATGCCAGAGTTCTCCAACATCTCGACTCTTAACATGTTTTTCTTTGCTGCTCAATGGGTCACATGCATCCACCTCAATCTTTCAAATATTTTTCACTGTAACGCCAATTTGTTATACTTTTCATGTAGAAACATGCTTTAGATAAGATTTCCCCTTATTGAACACCACATAAAAACCTTTGTCCTCCAATACATCTACAGAAATAATTCTTTTCTTTAGCCCAAGCACATACATTACATTGTTCAGTTGAAGATGGTATCCTGAAACCATATTAATGGTGACAATACCAATACCTTTGGTACTATATAACCCATCATCTACAATTTATATGTGTAATTGTAGGTCCTTCTCCTTCAAGTTGTTGAAGAACTCCTTATATGTTGTCATATGAAATGAGGCTCTATATTTCGAGCATCATACATCATCTCTTACATTACTTGTCATGCTTACAATGAGGGTGAAATCCAAATATAATATGTGATGCAGGAGCATCACCTCATGCTCCTCCTATAAGATTCTTCCCATATTTCTTGTGTGGACACTTTGTTGCATAGTGTCCATATTCATGGTATTGAAAACATTTAATTTTTTTGATATCCTTCTTATTTCCCTTGTTTTGGCTGGGTTTGGACCTACCTTGGGACTTCTTTCCCTTCTATTTCTTTCCATTTCCGGCCAAGCCACATTTTTCTTCCTCCTCAACTTTGGATGTGTCACCATCTCTAGTGTTTCTTCTGATCTCCTCCTACGCCGAATCAGTGCAAAGTCTCTCCCAATCTAGTAGCTTGTCTCTTCCATTAACTGAATCCTTATAGCTATTTCAGGATTTCAAAAGGCCAACAAGTTCTAAGCTCACAAGTTCAGATGATGACACATTTTCTCCAACTCCTCCAAGTTCATCTCGAGCCTGAGTGAATCTGGATAGGTATTGTGCAATGTTTTCATTTTTCTACATTTGAATGCTCCTGATTTTATCTCTCAATGCCAATTTTCTAGCATCACTGTTACTTTGGAAGATATCCATGAGGTTTTTCCACACTATAAAAATAAGTCTCCTATCCATGTAAGTTCGAAACCACATGATTTATGATACCCTCCAGAATAATCCTCCTTGCCTTTATTGTGTCTCTCTTCCACTAAGCAAGTGATTGTGCCTTTGATGTTATTGGTTTTAGAATATAAAATTGTGTATATTCCCATACTCTGCTATCATCCAGGACAACTTCCATCTTGTCTTTCTAGGAACAAAAATTTGAGGTGCCCTCCAATGCATGCTCCAACCTCAATGTATTAAAAGACATTATTATTGCACTGAACAAAATATGCAAATCAAAAATTATGTGAGAGAATATATTGAACAAGGTTTCTATGTAGTATTACGATGCTCTAACACCATGTATAAATTGCAAGAAGTGTTCTACTACTAATGAAATTGAACTAAAACCAAGAGACACAAAAATCTTCTTCTATTCTGCGAAAAGGAAAACACATGAAATTGTATGTTTTAACCTTGTACAGAAATTACCTACATATGAATTCTAAAAATAGAAAATAAACAATGGTGAGAACATAAAACATAAAAAAAATATACACAGATCTTTTCCCCTGGATCCCAAAACGAGGACTAATAGATTGATTTTTCATTATATTCCTTTCAATGTTACATTCATAAAGCATTCTGAAGCATTCATAAAGCCCAATCCATTAGCCATATATTAGAACATAACTGTAGTTCCCTTGACATGATCTACAAAATACTATGGTTAGAAAACCATCATGCCCAAAACCATGTGCAAAACCTATGCATAAAACCATAGGTAGGTCTGCCCACATAATATAGGATCCAAAAAAAAAATCTCGGGGTGTTGTCCTAGACGCCATATAGGGGGGCTGCCACCCCCACAAACACCTCAACAGAGGGGGCTGCGCCTCCCTTGTGAGCCCCCTACTATGCCTGGCCGCAACAAATAGGGAGGCCTATCGCCCACCCCCCCATGCGTGCGACTAATTGTGGAAAGAATATAACACACACCAAAAATTCTCCCACTTGTTGTTTTCCTTTCCATACAGGGGATCAATGGATAGATTAGTCATTGGTCCAACCCTGCAATTCCTGTTGTTTCTATACACCAAGAAAACTTCTCAATGCCCACGGACTTCATCAATGCATCTGCAACATTCTTCAAAGTGTCCACCGTTACTAGCAACACCTTATTTTCCTCAACCATATCCCTCATAAAGTGATACTAAACATCAATTTTCTTTGTCTTTGAATGATAAGAAGGGTTCTTTTCAAAGAAAATTTTTACTTTGGTTATCACATTCTATCCTTATATCTCATTGTACTAACCCCATACTTGAACACAATATTTGCAACCAAACTTCTTCATTTCTTGCATGAGTGGTTGCCATGTATTATGCCTTTGTAGTTGAAAGTGCCACTACAAACTATCTCTTGATCATCCAACTAACTGCCCCTCCAAATAGGATAAACACATACCCACTTGTAGATCTTCTCCGATCTAGATCTCCAACCCAGTTTGCATCAACAAATCCATGAATTTCCATTTTTTTTCCAATCCTAGGCTTCCTTGGTAGCACAGACCATAATCACTATTGCCATGCAAATACCTTAAAACATGCTTCACTGTTGGCCAATGTTCCTTCCCTAGTTTTGACGTAAACCTGCTCAATACTCCTACTGCATGTGCAATGTCTAGTCTAGTACAGATCATTGCATACATCAAGCTACAAACTACTCATGCATATGGAACATGGGACATGTCCTCTTCCTCTTCTTGTGTCTTGGGACAATTTTCAGTAGATAACTTTACACCTACAACAATAGGAACCTTCACTGATTTACTATCTTGCATATTAAACCTATGCAATATTGTCTCAACATACTTCCTCTGGTTTAACTGAAGCTTCATCTTTTCCCGATCTCATTTATTTCCATGCCAAAAGTATAGTTTGTAGCACCAAGATCCTTCATGTCTAATTCAGAGGAAAATTTGGTCTTCAAATCTTGGATAATTCCTTTGTTATTTCCAATAAGAAACATATCATCCACATACAAGACCAAATAAATAACATGGTCACCAATTAATTTAAAATACACACAGTGATCTTCTTTACTTCTGGTGAAGCCAAGTTCCCGTATATATATATATATATATATATATATATATATTTATATTATATATATATATAGATTTTGATACCACATCCTTGGTGAGTGTTTTAACCCATACAGAGACTTTTTTAACCTGCATACTAGTTCTTTCTTACCCTTCACTGCAAAGCCTTCAGGTTGCTTCATTTATATCTCTTATTCCATATCCCCATGAATAAATGATGTATTTTTCATCCATCTGTTCTAACTCAAAATCAAAAGTAGCAACAATAGATACAATTAATCTAATAGAATCTCCCTTGGAAACAAGACAAAAAAATATCACCAAAATCAATTCTCGACACCTAGGAATAACCTTTTTCTACCAACTGAGATTTCTATTTCTGCACCTTGCCTTCTGCATTCATCGTCTTCTTAATAACCCATTTTCTTCCAATAAGTTTCCTTCCAACAAACAAGTCCACTAGATCCAAAGCCTCATTTTCATCCAAATATTCCATTTCATCAACCATGGCCTCTTTTCAAAGTTTTCTATCCTATGAACCTACTGCCTCCCTGTCAGTTTTGAGATCATCATCAGTAATAGATAAAGAAAATTTTGAACAAAATGAAGATGGACTATACCTTTTTGTCTCCCTTCTTTCTTGAACTGATCTTCTCACAGTTGGAGTTTGTGGCTCTTCATCTTCTTATTCTTATTCCATTGTAGAGTCTCATTCTTCCTCCTTTAGCTCAAAATCCATCTTCTCAGGTTCCTTTGGTAGGACTTCATGTTTAATAACATATTTCACTTCTGTAAACACCACATCTTGGTTGTACACAACCTTCCTTTTTTCTAGGTTCCAAAGCTTATAGCCTTTTAAACCATCCTTATACCCAATAAAGATGCACCTTTCATAATTACCATCCAACTTGGTTCTTTTCTCCTTTGGAACATGTACATATGCATCACAGCCAAATACCCTTAGATGTGAAAGGGAGTGTTTCTTACCAACACATACCTCATGTGGAGTTTTATCCTCCACCACTGATGAAGGTGATCTATAACTAGGTAACATGTAGTCTCCACCGCCTCTACCCATAATTCCTATCCTAACCTGGCACCACTGAGCACACTTCTTGCATTTTCCATCAAAATATTGTTCATTCTTTCTGTAACTCCATTTTGCAGAGGTGTGTATAGAGTATTATTCTGTTGTGATATACCACACTTCTTATAGAACTCTTCAAAATCCTTCTTGAAAAAATCTCCACCATTATCTGTCCTCAGCCACCTTTATCTTCTTCTCTATATAGTTTTCCACCAAAGACTTAAATTATTTAAACCTAGCAAAGAGATCATATTTATTCCTGAGGAAATATATCCATGTATTCCTTGAGAAGTCATATATAAATGATACAGAGTAAACATACTTACCCAGTGATGGAACTGACACAGGTCCAAACACATCACTATGTACAAGCTCTAATATCCCTTTCGACCTCTTATCACCAGAGGGGGAACTCACCTGATTCTTCTTCCCATATACACAATGTTCATAGAAATCGAAATCGAGAGACAAATTAGACATACTTTCTGACATACCATTACCATGAAGTATTTGAAGGCCCTTCTCTCCAATATGTCCAAGCCTTTGATTCCATAGCATGGTATTTTCTCTAGAGACCACTAGATTTTCTAATTCACTTTTAGGAACAACATAACTATTTCACCCGTCAATAATAATGCTACCCATAATATTATACTTAGTTCCAATCTCAACTTCCCACTTCAATACCAGTGCTCCTCAAACCATCTTGCAAGTAAATTTCTTGAACAATGTTTTTACACCTACATCATCCATCTTTCTTACAAAAATTAGATTTCTGGCTAATGCAAGAATATGCAGAACACACGAAAGTGTCCTAATCCTTCCACCTTGCAACTTCATATTGAATTTTCTACTTCCTATGATTCCAGCCTTCCTTCCATCCCATAAGAAGACATCACCACCATCATATTTCTCATACTTGTAGAACCACTCCCTATGGGGAGTGAAGTGAAAGGATGGACTTGAATCAATCAACCATGCCTCATGATCTACATGTGCACTTGAAGAAGAATCCAAGTACACATCCCCACCTTCATTTGAGGTTGTTTTTTTTTTCTGCATAAGGAGCATCTTCAAATCTCTTTCCTTTTTCAGGAGCTTTAGATCTACAGTCCTTTTTGAAGTGTCCTTCCTTTCCCCATTTCCTACACCCTTTATAGCTTTTCCTAGAGATTTAGATCTCCCTCTAGATTTAGATCTCCCACAAGAGGACTTATTTTTGTTTATGTTCTAGGACCATCCTCATACAAACAAGGAATATTCATTATGGCCCTCCATATTTTTCCATGTCATCTCCTCTGATAGCAAGGATGAGACTATTTCATCAAACTTCAAGTTATTTGTATAGCTATCTATTGCAACAACCACACTATCCCACGAATATGGTAGGGAACAAAATAAAGTGATGAAATTATCTTCATTTGAAATTTTAATATCAACAAATAACAACTGGCTTACCACAGTACTAAATGTGGTCAGATGCTCTATCACCGAGTCTCCATCCTTCATCCGTAGGTTATACAACTTTTTCTATAGGAATAGTTTGTTCACTAGATATTTAGATTGGTACAAAGCCCTTAAATTTTCCCACAAATCTTTAATCGTAGCCTCCCCTGATACATTCAACAATACTGAATCTTAGATACACAACCTTATTGTGCTCTTTGATTTCCTATCCAATTTTTCCCAATATTCATCTGACATTTCCATTAGTTTAGTACCTAGATTTATCATGATTCTCTAATCTTTATCCACCAACAGGTCCTCCATCTTGAGTTTCCACAACTAAAAACACTGACCATTAAATTTATCGATCTCCATCTTCCCACTCCTCGCCATCTTCTTTTACCGCAAGAATTGATCTCGCAAATCTCCCACTGAACAGGGTCTACCACAGGCCCAAGAAAAAACCCTCAGTAGCAGAGGCGCCCCCTTGAATTCGAAAAAACTCTAATATCAAATGTAAGTTTTAACCTTGTACAAATATTACCTGCATATGAATTTTAAAAATAGAAAATAAACATTGGAGAGAACATAAAGTACAAAACAAATATACACGGATATTTTCCCTGGATCCCAAAACCTTGACTACTAGATTGATTTTTCATTATATTCCATTAAATGTTACAATACATATATATACATTTTGAAGCATTCATAAATCCCAATCCATTAACCATGGATTAGAACATAATCATAGTTCCCTTGACCCGATCTACAAAATACCAGGAGCAGAAAACCATCATGCCTAAAACCATGTGCAAAACCCATGCACAAAACCATAGGTAGGTGCACCCATCTAATATAGGGTCCAAAAGAAAATTCCTAGGGTGCTACCCCAGACCCCACACAGGGGGACTACACCCAGTGCAATGAACAAGGGGGCCTGTCACTCCCTTGTGCATGCAACTAATCATGGAAATAATATAAGACACACCCAACAACAGTAACATGCAACCATCAAAAACAAGTGACACAATGATTTTACAGTGGAAACTGACTGGGAAAAACCCCTCCACTGCTTTGCATTAATTCAGATGAGAAATGGATCAATTACAATGTCTTGCTTCAATATTGAAGCAACCCTGCACTGCAACTTTGATCTTCTTCTCACTGACCTTCTCTGACCAACACTTAGCCAATTCAAGCCTCAACATTGTTCCTATTTCCTCTTGCAATCCAGAAGGAACTTAGCTCCTAAATAATAGGGAAATTCCCTAGTTCCTTACTTAATTTCTAAAGGAAGTCACCACCTCCTCAATGCAAAAGTATGTACACTCAACTAGTATACAATTGATAATTACAATGTCGCATTTCCTCCACTCTAAATAGAAAATTTTAATTCCATGCATGACCAAGTTTATTTTTAGTAAATTGATTTGTTAGACAAGATATCAGTGAGTTAACAATTGTTATAACTACCAAATTAAACTACTACTGACTCCACAAAAGACTAGAGCCTAGTAAACTGACTTTAACTAACAATAACGCCACTAAATTACTAAAATTTAGCAATCAACCCATGCACATGTATACTTCTAGCCTATAACTTAAATCTACTGACTTAACTAGGAGACAAATCCATGTCGCTCCAGCTAATTACAATCCAAGTCATCCTACTAATGTGGAAAATCTAATTTCTCTGTTTCATTGAGGCATAAGTCAAATGAAGCCTTTTCTTACTACATTTTAACACTAAAACTCTTGAGAAAGGAAAGGGATATGATGATGCTCCTTCTGCAGAGGCAAAAACCACCTCAGATGAAGGTGGGGATGTGTAATTGGTTTCTTCTTCTAGTACACATGTAGATCATTAGGCATGGTTAATTGAGTAGAGAGAATATTTCCAGATGATCCCCCCTAGGGAGTGGTTATATGAATACTAAAATCATGAAGGAAATGATGCTTACTTAGGTGATGACAAGAAGACCAAAATCACAAGAGAGGAAAATTCAAGATGAAGCTAATAGGTGGAAATATTAGAAGACTTACTAGTGTTTTGTACATTCCAAGATTGGCCAAAAAATTAATTTTTGTAAGCAAGATGGTTGATGTAGGTGTAAATATATTGTTCAATAAAGATACATGCAATATGGTTTTAGGATCACTCGTATTTATGAGTGGATTTTTGGTAAGAGATCTATACAAGCTTCTCAGTAGCATTATTATTGATGGGTGCAACAATTAGTCATTCCTAAAAATGGAGGAGAAAACCTTGTAGTCTCTAGTGAAAAGACTATGTTGTGGCATCAAACACTGGAACATATTGGAGAGAAGGGCCTCCAGATATTACATGGTAATGTTACAGTAGAAGGTTTGTCTAGTTTTTCTCTAGATTTTGATTTCTATGAACATTGTGTATATGGGAAGCAGAATTGTGTGAGATTTGCTTCTAGTGCTAAGAGGGCAAAAGATTATTAGAGCTTGTGCACAGTGATGTGTTTGGACCTATGTCGGTTCCATAAATAGGTAAATTTATGTATTGTGTCTCGTTTATAGATGATTTATAAATGAATACATGGATATATTTACTTAGGAAGAAATCTAATGTCATTGACATGTTTAAGTCTCTAATGGAAAATTAGGCAAAGAAGAAGATTAAACTATTGAGGACAGATAATGGTAGAGAGTTTTGCAAGAGGGAATTTGAAGAGCTTTGTAAGAAGTGTTTTATAGCATGGTATAATACTGCTCCATAGACACCTCAACAAAATGGAGTTGTAGAAAGGATAAACATGACACTAATGGAAAAGGCAAGAAATGATCATTGGTGCTAGATTAGGGCAGGAATTATGGGTAGAGGTAGTAGATATTGCATGTTACCTATTTAACAAATCACATTCATCAACATTGGAGGATAAGAATTTGCACGAGGTATGGAATGGTAAGGAACCCTCTCTCTCACATCTCAGGGTATTTGACTATGATGTGTACGTACATGCTCCAAAGGAGAAAAGAACCAAGTTGGATAGAAAATTTGAAAGGTGCATCTTTCTTGGGTATTAATATGGTCTAAAATGTTACAAGATTTGGAACTTGGAAACATGGAAGATTGTGTATAGTTGATATGTTGTATTTAAAGAAGTGAAGGATGTTATGAAACATGAAAAGGAAATAGAGATGATAGAGTTTGAACTAAAGGAGGAGGAATTAGAATCTATAAGAGAGCGTGAACTAGAAGAGGAAAAACCACACATTATAGTTTTGAGGAGATCAATTCGAAAAAGAAGGCAACTAAACAGTTATAGTAAATCAAATTTCTGTTCAATAAAGAATTTATCTATTACTTATGATGATCCCATAACTATCAGAGAGACAATGGATTCATAGGATGCAAAACTCTAAAAAATGGCCATGATTGAAGAAATGGCAGCCTTAGATTAAAACAAGGCTTGGGACCTAGTGTAGTTTCTCGTTGGAAGGAAACCCCTTGGAAGCAATAGGGTGTTTAAGAATAATGTGAAAGCTGAAAAAAAAAAGTGGAGAATTACAAAGCTCAATTAGTATTGAAAGGTTATTCCGAGGTGCCAAGAATTTATTTTGGTGATATTTTTTCTCCCGTTGCCATGTTAGCTTCTATTAGATTATCTTTATCTTTTGTTTCTTCTTTTTATTTTGACGTAAAACAAATGGATGTGAGGATGGGGGCCTGGAAGAAGAGATCTACATGAAGCAACCATAATGCTTTGTCGTGAATGGTAAGAAAGAACTAGTGTGTTAGTTAAAGAAGTCTTTATATGGGTTAAAGTGGTCACCAAGGATGTGGTATCAAAAATTTGATACATATATGAAAGGACTTGAATTCACAAGGAGAAATGTGGATTACTTTGTTTATTTTAAATTAACTGGTGATCATGTTAGTTTTCTGGTCTTATATGTGGATGATAACCTACTGATTGGAAATCTAGGATGTCAAGACCCAATTATCCTCTAAATTTGACATGAAGGATTAGGTGTTGCAAACTATATTTTATGTATGGAATTAAATGAGATCGGGCAAAGAGGAATCTCTGGTTAAACCATAGGAAGTATGTCAAGACAATATTATAGAGGTTTAATATGCAAGATAGTAAACTAGTGAAGGTTCCTATCCTTGTAGGTGTAAATTTATCTATAGAAACATGTCCCAATACATAAGAAGAGGAAGAGAACATGTCTCGTGTTCCATATGTGAGTGCAGTTGGTAGTTTGATGTATTCAATGGTCTATACCAGACTAAGAATTTCACATGAAGTTGGAATATTGAGCAGTTTTTTGTCAAAACCATAGAAGGAGAATTGAACAATACTAAATCAAGTTTTTAGGTGTCTGCAGGGCACTTGTGATTATGGTTTTGTTGACAAGGAAGACTAGGATTGGACAGAGTGTTGGAAATATGTGGCATTGTTGATGCAGATTTGGATAGAGATCTAGATCAGAGAAGATATACAACTAGGTATGTGTTTAACCTGTTTGGATGAGCAGTTAGTTGGATTTGCAAGATATAGCATGTAGTGGCATTTTTAACTACAAAAGTTGAATACATGGCAGCCACTCATGCAAGCAAGGAAGTAGTTTGGTTGCAGAGATTGTTTTCAAGAATGGGGTTGGTCTAGCAAGCGATAGGTATATATTGTGACAACCAAAGTGAAATTTTCTTGGCAAAGAACATTTCTTAGTATTCGAAGACAAAGCATATTGATTTTCGGTATCACTTCATGAGGAATATGGTTTATTGGTGAAAAATGGTGATCAGGTTGAAACCCTAGGTTCAGGCACATGAGCCAATAAAGGGTTCATTGTAGTATACCGTAGCACCGACATTTTCACCTTACTCAAGAAGAATAAGGCGTCTCACGCGAGGCATGTCATGATCTTACTTGATTAAGGGACTAGAACCAGACACCAACAAAATCACACAAAGGCTACCAATACTCATTAAACTCTGAACTAAGGCATCATACATGAAACTATTACAGAAGATAACAACTAAAGTATTCAAAAGGACACAAAATATGCACATACATTCACAATAAATTTTTAAAATGGGACACATAAACCCAACACAAGAAGACTATCAAACATCCTTTCAACTTCTTCTTTCATCCTTACGACTAGACGATTATAGAATCATGCGAGGTTAATAGGCTATCTGAAAAAATTTCGGTACACTTCCATTTTCCCCTGGATTTTCCTTTGACCTTCTTAAACAATCTGCTCACTTGGATTGTTTCTGTCTTCCTTGGATGCTCTAGCCTTTCCTTTTCGGCTACTTCTTTTTCGTGGTGGTGGCTACTTCCTCAAATACCTTTTGTTAAACAAAACAATGGCAAAGATAGGTGATATGAAAGATAAACCTTGAATACATTATTATTCACAATGATACATATTTATATAAGTCTAGTGACCATTGGTTTAATATTTCAAGTGGTATATTGGACTCCCTTTGACTATTCAGCTTCCGCACCAACCCTTAGAGGATTAGGTGTCCAACATTTCCCCCCTTAATCTGAAGGGGTATGTATAAGTCCAAGAAGAGAGTTGTAATACAAAATGTGCAAAACTTGCATGGAAGCACTAGGTTGATTGTTCTCTCTGAAATGTTGGTATAAGGGGGTGGTTTAAGGATGACCACCAACACTAGAACGCTTAGTATAGTTCCCAAAATTCTTCCAAATCTAGAAAGAAGCTGAAATATTCTGCTCGATGAAGTGTCCCTAATGCTTTGAAGAGGGATACCTTCAACCTAGAAAAGGGAGGTGTACAATCTGTGGTGGTTTAAGGATGATCACCAACTTTGGAATGATTAATGCAATTCCTGGAACTCTTCCAAAACTAGCAAGAAGCTGAAGTCTTTTCCTAGAGTAAGTGTCCCAAATTCCTTAAAGAGGGTGAATCTCAACCTAAAAAGTGAGGTCACAACCCCGCATAGATGATTTAAGGTTTACCACCAACCAAATTCATTCTCAGGGGCATATTTGTCTCTAGCTACAACTCTAAATCGCGTATGGAAGGTTGTGGCTTAGGCTTGCTTGATGTGGCTTTGAAGCTTGTATATGACCATCACTTCCTCCCCTATCAGATACAAGGTGAGATGATGGAGAAAACAACACTGCAAGGCTATTCAATACTCTAGAACAAGTTCTGACATATGACAGAAATATCGTCTTGGCTGTAGAATCTCATTTCCAAGAAGTGATCCATCAAAGATGAATCTTAGTTCTTGTAGGAGGTTTATTTTTAAAAAAAATTGTTTGAATAATGAGTGGTTTTATGATAGTTCTCACATGTATGAATATCAAAACAATGATCTTTCATATGGCCAAGTCGGTCACAATGTTGGCATTTAATCTGTTGTTGTTGTTGTGGAAGAGGAATATAATCTGAAACATCTGAAGGTGAACTATCATGAAGGAATATAGCACTTTGAAACTGGACGGGTTTTGAGTAATATGGAATATGAAATGGCACATCCTTTTCATATCCAAGACCAATTTTCTTTATGCTATTGACAATCCCTTCCCAAGTTTTGATAATTGGCTTGGGAAGTGCAACCTGGAATTTTGCTTCTTTCTACAAATATACTCCTTCATTAGGTACTAGATCAACATTATTGATTTGTTGTTTATGGGAGTCTATCTCAATGTTCTAAACAAAAACATGTTTAGATTGATGACCCCACTGTTGTAATTCTACTCACTGAAGTTGAGATTGAAGCTCCAAAAAATCTATCTTTTCCTGTGCATTCTGCAAACATGTTTTAATATCAAAGAGAGTATTTTTGTTGGTTTTCACCATATCGTCAATATTTGAAGGAGTGAGGATATATAACTCTAATACATCACCAATCAGATCCATTTAGAAAATAATTATTAGTTGACAATCGCAATGACTACAAATATTTTCCAATTTCCAATGCAATCAAAACTTTACTCTCTTTGTAGCATAAAATATGCCTTTATGATACTTGTATAACATGCAACAAACTAATCCAATTAAATCTCTATACACATACCAATTCAACACTGCGTATGCCGTCATCTCCAACTTCACAATGTAGAGAAGGAATATTTAACCATAGGTTGCTTCAACACAGAGCTTTAAGACTGTTCAACTCTCCAACTTAATGCACTAACAAATCTGCGTACATAACCCAATGACCATAATCAATGTTTCTTCAATTCTCAATGAACTGAGGATCAACACAATAAATAGAATGCTAATGTGTTCTCCCAGTGAAAATACTTCTAGTTCTCTTCTTAATGCATATCCATATACATATTCAGACATAAAATATTTTTGTTCATGAGTTCCAAATCCTCCCCAATATGCATATAAGATAACACATCATGAGTCATATTTTTTGTCAAAAATCTGCAACAAAGGGTAAACATAAGGTTGTAGAGGATTAAATCTAAGATATTATGAATGAAAAAATTGTTACAAAATAAATTCCTCTTTTACATAGTAAGTCACAATGTTCTCAAGTACTCAATCTATGAGATTGCACAAGAGTCACAACTTTTATAGGCTTTTTCTAGGCTCTTTCATTTGGAAATATTTCATGGGGTTGTATACAGATATTCCTGCACATAGTAATGGTGTTGCAACATCAGACAAAAAACTCTATCGGATTTTCATTACAAATCTTTGGACATAAACCATCAAAGAAGAGTAACTGCCAAATGTGGGGGACCAATCTTCATAAATGTTGTTATACATCTAAACAACCATCTCACAATAATGTTCTTGATATTTTCTACAAGAATCACAATGTTGGAAGCTCCAAACCATGTGGCCTACACCCATGCGATCTCCAACAACAAAATTCCTGACTTCTGATCTGACTTCAAGCATAGTCCCTTTCGGGCACAACCCAACTTGGTCCAAGTTTTGGATCAAAGGCTCTGCATTTTTTAGGAGCGGAGCGTGTGGAGTCGACGCAGTTATATTCACTGTGTGGTGTTTTAGTGGCTTTAGGATAATTCAAAGCCCCTTGTTTTGTAACAGGTATTAGGTTTTAGTCATTGTTTTTTCAGATCTGTGGTATGTGGACCATGGTCTTGTAAGTAAGGAAGCCTATTTAAAAAAGATGTAATAATTTTTAATAGAATCATGTCATGTGATGAGCCTCATAAATGGGTAATTATATGGGCTCATTGTACCTCCTAACCTAGTCAAATCAACCATTCTCTTAGCTTATTGTATGATTTTCTGATTATATTTATGCTTATAGGGTGAGTTGAGTTAGTTATTATGCCATGTGGTCTAACATGTGTTCAATCCAAATTATTGATGGATTTCGAGGTCAAAGTCAAGGATCTAGTGGTCAAACTACAACAATAACTCGAAGTAGATAGGGAAGAGGACTTATAGGAGGGAATCCCCCTCATTTATTGCTCCTCACTTCGAATTCCCCTTCATTTAGCTCAGAGTACAAGCAATCGAATCATGCACTAGAAGGCAACCAAGCAAGTGGAAGATTATTGATAATTATCTCAAGTTTTGGGAGCCAAGTATCCCTGATTTTAAGGAAGTTGTTGGTAGCTTTAGATGTATAAGTAGAGAGGCCTAGGGCCTCACTAGGATAGATTTTTTTTGCTTGTGTAAACTCTACTCAAATTTCGAGCTTACTATTTTATGACAGTTTTATGTGATCTTGCTATTTTTTGATAATGAAGATGGAATCCCTTTTGAGCTAGCACTGGGTTACCTTAGAGGGCTGAAGCTCTTGGGTTAGGGCCAAATCCAAGCATCCAAGCTTCTCTTTACTTGTATTTGCATGCTTTACTTCAATTTGTAGATTAGTTTTCTATTAGATGTATTTCTCTTATGGTTAAGAATAGGTTGCTTTTGATGATTTAGTAGCTTGCTTCCATTTGTGCTTTCTGTAGAAAGTTAAGAAGTAATCAGAATATATTCAAAAGGATAGAAATAGTGCCTTGGCCTCTCTTCCTCCCTCTGGGACCATGAATTGAGGCAAAGACTCTCTTGCTACCCCAAAAACACAGAGTTTCCTCATTCCTAGGACTTCTAGTGTTTGCAGCTATCTAGTAGGTTGATACTCTAGTTTTTCTTCGCTTTAGATCTTCTTTATCATGTTCACTTCCTAATTTGCAGTAGTCCTTTTGCATGCTTTCCTTTTGTTACAACATTTAGCAACATTTCCTTCTATACATCATAGTTTCGGCCATTTTAATGCAAAACTTTGTTTTTCCTAGGATGCACTCATTTCATTGGTTGCTTGATTTTCTTGGTTGACTGTCAGTTTCTATGCAACAGTTCTCTTCTAGCAGTAGGCCAGCTTACAAGCAATCACACCCTCCATCTCATCCATGCCTATAGGTCTCCCAAACCTCACCTCAATTCTTCCCTAGTTCCTTCATTTTTCATAGAACTTCTTCCTCTCTCCTTGAGAAAACCCAATCATCTTTCTCTCTTCTAGTGATTCATGGTAGACCTTAGGTGCCCTAACACCTCACTCCAACCATCATCCACCTTTTCCACCCACTCTCACACCCTCAAAATATTGAAAATTGCTCTCAGCCTCCTCTTGTAGGCCTCCTGTAGTTTCCCTATCTTCCCCCTGTAGTTTTCCTGTGTCCTCCTATAGTTTTTCCTATAGGCTTTCCTTTGAAGGCCGAGTGTGGGAAAAGCCTCCAGAAGGCCACCTAAGACCTCCTAGGACCCATCCACAACATCCTACATCCTTCCAATCTCCAAAACCGCCCTCTAATGCCACCTGTTCACTGCCACACTCACACATAATAAGTTAGATTCATGTTAAATTCACATAAAAACACATAAAAATCCAAAAATATGTTTTTCACTTATTTACTTCCAGAAATATCATTGTTAGATGTTATTTACTTCCTGGAGTAGGTAATGTCATTTCTTTCATGATTTTCATAGTGTTTTTGGCAAAAGTAGAATTAGCTTGTTAATTAGGGTTTACCAAGTTTTGCTTTACACTCCAGTCTTTCTCCCTTTTGCAGTTAGAATAGCATCTATAGAGTAATATTTCTTTCCTTTCATCACACATAGGGCTTCTTCTAAAATCTATAGAATTTGGCTTGAGCTCCTAGTGTTCTCGCACTGGTTGACCAAGTGACAACCTGTAGTGAGAGCTAGTACTTGTGCATATAGCACCGACGCATCAAAGTTTGTTACGAACTACCGGGTTGATAAACGTAAAGTTGTTATCCTAGAGCATTCTTGCTACAATACTGGCTCTCACCACTTTTTGGCAGCATTGCTGGGGAAGCGTCAGAGTATTTTGTGATTACTGCTTTCTTCTATTTCCTAGTGCAACATTATGCTAATAGTTTATTTCGGAAAAATCAGACTAGTCATTTCTTTTCTTTCAGTTCTTCATTTCCTTGTTTTCCTTTTCAATTCTACAAATTTCCATTCAACAAGTTCATTTCAGCTAGTTGAAATTTGTTTTGTTAAATCACAATTTCATTTTCTGCAATTACTTTCAATGTGGGGAAAAAGAAACAAAAAAAAACCAACCAATTTTCCTTTCATGCCTCGTAGGAGTACAGATAACTTAGGAAAAATTTTGCCCAACACCCCCACTACTTCACACATCCAACCTTTTCTCTTCTTTGGTGGCTACAATCAAGAAGAACCCTTAGGTGAACATTGAGACATATTTGAAGAACCTATAGGGGAAGAAGAAGAAGAAAACATTCCTTTGGAGCCAATGGCTGAAAACAAAAATGCTAGGGAAAATGGAGAGAGAATAGAGGATACCTTTCCCATTCAGGAGACCAATGGGGACACCAAAATGAAGAATATAAGTCCTTCAGCCCTACCTCACTTCCATGGTCTGACTACAGAAAATCATGACACTTTCTTGTTCAAGTTTGCTGTCATCTGTCAAACTTATGACTATGTAGAAGATGAGAAAAAGTTGAAATTGTTCCCTTCTACTCTCAAGGATGCAACACTATGTTGGTTCATGGGATTACCTGGCAATAGCATCACAACTTGGGCTCATATGCAGTAGGCCTTTAACAACAATTATCGAGACTATTGTAGGTTAAAAGATACTAAAGAAGAAATATTCCTAATGACCATAAAAAGTGATGAGTCCTTGGAAGACTATGAAGAGAGGTTCCAGCTCAGTTACAAAAGGACCAAGTGTACACTTGACCCTGAGTCTCTAAAGTTGGTCCTACTCAGGGGAATTCGGGAAGACCTTTTAGACACCCTCCATGTACTGGTCGAGGGAGACATCTACCAACTATCCTATGAGGACATAAAGACTGTTTTTAGAAACCATTCTACAACAGCCAGAAAGAAAGGTAGGGAGTTTAAGTATGGGGGTTTACGCAGTGCATTATATTAGATATCACTTTGGGATTCAACTGCGTTAAGTAAGTCATTCACGTATGACCATTTCCATGAGGAGATCTGGGATGGGTGACCTCCTGGGAAGTCCTAGTTACCGGGTGCAAGCCCCGGAAGTGATGATTGATGCTATGTGATTCGTTCTCCACATTTTACTAGTTTCAATCCCACTTCTTCACCCCTGTGAGCATCACCAGATGCAATGAGTGCTAAGTGAACTATTCAAAAAATCATAAGAAATTAGTCAGTTACGACTACCTCTCATGGAAATAGTCATACGTTTGAATGACTTACTTAACGCAGTTGAATCCCAAAATGATATCTAATATAATGCACTGCGTAATCCTCCATACTTAAATTCAAAAAGAGTCAAGGGATCTCTAACTTGAATGGTTCATGAGGCACAATACTTGCTAAGGTTTTGCAAATGGGGTAGCAAGCTAAGTGGGCTTGATTGTGGAAAAACTCCACAGTTAAGCGCGCTTGAGCCAGAGGAGTTCTAGGATGGTTGACCTCCTGGGAAGTCCCCTGGTTACCGGGTGCAAGCCCCGGAAGTGATGATTGATGCTATGTGATTCGTTCTCCACTTTTCACTAGTTTTCAATCCCACTTCTTCACCCCTGTGAGCATCACCCGATGCAATGAGTGCTAAGTGAACTATTCAAAAATCATGAGAAATTAGTCAGTTACGACAACCTCTCATGGAAATGGTCATACGTGAATGACTTACTTAACGCAGTTGAATCCCAAAATGATATCTACTATAATGCACTGCATAAACCCCCATACTTAAATTCAAAAAGAGTCAAGGGATCTCTACTTGAATGGTTCATGAGGCACAATACTTGCTAAGGTTTTGCAAATGGGGTAGCAAGCTAAGTGGGCTTCATTGTGGGGAAAAAACTCCACAGTTAAGCGCGCTTGAGCCAGAGGAGTTCTGGGATGGGTGACCTCCTGGGAAGTCTTGGTTACCGGGTGCAAGCCCCGGAAGTGATGATTGATACTATGTGATTCGTTCTCCACATTTCACTAGTTTCAATCCCACTTCTTCAACCCTGTGAGCATCACCCGATGCAATGAGTGCTAAGTGAACTATTAAAAAAAAAAAATCATGAGAAATTAGTCAGTTATGACTACCTCTCATGGAAATGGTCATACGTGAATGACTTACTTAACGCAGCTGAATCCCAAAATGATATCTAAAGGTAGGGAGTGTCAACCCATAGCCGAGACCTCTTCTTCCAATTCATCCATTAAAGGTGAAATTGGAAACATGCTGGAAGACTTCAAGAGTGAGATGTTGTAGAATCTTGCCATGCAAATGGATACCTTACATATCAAAAGAAAACAAGAGGAAGCAGAGAGGGCTTTGGCCATTTTTTGCCCTAGATGCACCACAAGGCATCCCAGGAATGAATGCCCATCGAAATCCATAGGGGCTTGTTCAGTCTGTGAAGAAGATAATTCTACAGATAAGTGCCCTTCCTTGCCTGGACTTAAAGCTATATACCAAGGGGCCAAAGGAGTCACTGAACAGATCTATTACATAAACCAAAGGAGGCCACATGGACCTAGACCATACCATCAGGGGATGCAAGGGACATCTCAGGCATACTACAACCCCAACAAAGTCACCTCCATACCTTCTTGGGGACCCCTGCTCATCCTTCCTGGTCCACACCTCCACCTTGTTTCTCCACATCTCAATATCATGCCCAACTAGCCACCCATTTATTTCAATCCTATGCTTAGCTGCAACCTCAATGGAATGCATCTCATCAGGGGTGGAGGCCCCAATAGAAATCTTTTCCCGCTCTTCTGCCTCCACCACCTGCCCAACCACAACGATTACTTTCTGGTTCACCAAGGCAACCCTAAATGCCTGCCTAGCCAAATCTGAACCTAAACAATAGACAGGCTTAGCAAGTGTATTGTGGGGAACCGTCATGCCCAACTTATGCTATGGAGATTCAAGAAATTAACTTGCAATCCGGGAAGGTTCTCCTAGATAGCTAACCTCCACCTAGGGAGGTTGAGGAAGATAAAGAGGAAAGTGAACCTAAACCAAATCCACCCTTTCCTCAGAGACTATCCATGATAATCCAGCCTACCCCGGAAGAGATTGAACTCCTAGGAGAATTGAAACATTTATGTGTGAAGATACCACTTCTCCAAGCCATAAAAGATGTGTCTATCTACAATCGGTTGATCAAAGAGAAGTGCTTTAGGCATCCAGGAAGGTGAAATAGAGATGCCCCAACCATCAATGTCATAGGACAATTGTCCAACCTGATGTTGGGGCAGATAATCTGTCCAAAATATCTAGACCCTGGAAGCCCAATAGTTGATGTCCACATCAATGGTACAATGGTTCCACATACCTTGATTGATATAGGAGCTGCCATTAATGTGATGAAAAAGGACACAATGCTCAAACTTAACCTCCAAGGCTCCTTGAGGAAGACCACGATAGTGCTACAGCTAGCAGAACGCTCTACAGTGACCCCTAAAGGGATTGTGGAAGATGGGATGGTCTCCATTGATTCTTGGGAGTACCCTGCTGATTTCTTAGTTCTCCATCCAAAGGAAAAGCTCACTGGGTATCCTCTCATTCTGGGAAGACCCTAGTTGGCTACAACCGATGCCTACATTAGTTGTCGAGCTGGGAACATGACCATAAAGAACGGGCACATTTCCAAGCAGTTAATCCTATATCTTCCTGCGCAACCCTTGCTAGAACATGATCTACCTCTCTGGTTGGAGGAGGAGGATGAGGGTGAAGTTTATTTTGTGCCACTTTGTACATTAGAAATCACCATGGGGGGAAACTGCAAGATGAGGATGATATGATTGAAAATTTGATTCAGAATCCACCTCCCATTGTATCACCATTAGAAGACGTAGTAAGAGAAACCCAAAACAACCCCTCAACTGATCTTTGTGTGGCCAACCCCACTTCTCTCTATGCTTAAAATATAGAGTTTGGCATAGAAAGAACATTGAAAACCAATCCATCCCTATCTACTTCCTAGGAGAAGGAGCTATCCAACATACTGAGAAAACATCTAGATGCCTTCAGAAGGGAGTGCACCCTTCAGTATGTACTCATCATATATACTGTTAGAGTCGGTCTGGTTAGTCATCCGTCAAAGATCAAAACTCTTTATGCATTTCATTTTTAGGTTTCCTGCTCCATTCACCCAGCTGCATTTCTCTAGGGGCATGCCATAATTTGACGGAGAAGGTCATGGTAGTCATTCCCCCTCATGTCTGGCTCCTGCTCACTCAGGTCTTTTGTCAATAGTCATCAAAGTCCATGATAGTCAAGGTCTGGTCCTTTAAAAGACAAAAGTCATTTTCGATGTTTAGGTCTAGGGATTCATCAATTTGGCATTTGAACATGTCCAGTAAAGCCATGCAGGCTAGAGTGAGGCCCTTACATAGTTATGATTCAGAGAGCTTCATCGTCATGTGGATAGACTTCGACTCTTCTTCAAAACTCTGTTTTGAAGAAAAGTCAAACAGTGTCATTTATGACAAAATTTTCAAAAAAGTCGTCAGTTGATTTCTTCAGCTGCAGTCATGGTTTCCGTGGCCGAATGTCCTATCGTGCAATCCCTCCAAAGAGTGCTGAAAATTTCATCATTTGAGCTAAAATTTCAAAGGGAAAGTGAAAATCAGTGTGTTTTAAAGTCAGTGAAAACGTGTCAAAACACAACATTAGAAAAATGGGTTTTCAAGGAAGAAAAACTTTAACCCATCACTTCCAAGGCTATATATGCAATTTTTCACCAAAATCAAAGGCATTGTGCTAATCCAAGCCTTGGAGAAACGTTGCAAAGGGTGTGAGTGTGCATCATGAGTGTTTGAGTGAATTGGAGGCAGTTTGAGGGAGCGTGGCGCATATACTCAGGGGTGCGGCGCACAAAAAGCCTGCCCACATTTCAAACTTTCCACAAGTGCGGCGCATACCCAGGGCGTGGTGCACTAGGTTTTGCATGCAGCGCACATAGACCAAGGGCCGAAACAAGGCCAAATCACCTCAAAATTTTGGTGAAGCCTATCAAATTGAAAGGTAGGCTCTTTGACATCATTTGTTCATCAAGTTTTATCAATGATATGATGGTTTATACTGATGTTTGAATGCAACCAAATGCATAAAATCAACCATAAGAAATCATCAGAAACCATGATGGCTAGGGTTGCTAAAGTGTGTTGTTAGTGCCAAGGTTTCATTCCACCCATCATTTTCCCCTCACCTACCATTTTTCCCATCCTTCCTTTCTCATTTTTCCTAAAATCCCTGCCCTAAACTACTACCAAACCCTCTCTCCTATCCCTCCACTATTTGGTCAATATGACACCCCAAACCCTACCTTGTTAAAACCCCAAACCCTACCCTATCAAAATACCCAAACTCCTCCCATATCCATAAAAAATTTCTCCCTATAACCCCTATTCCCATTACATTACTCCCTTCCTAATATCCATGTTTCATTGTTCCCCTTGGTGAAAGATATCACAAAGGCACCTAGCCTCACATCATCATCAAAGGGTAGCCTAATCATAGTACACACTGCAGTCATGACATCACAACATTCGTTAGAGTATGAGATGGAGACACAAAGTGACTCATCCTCAGAAGAGCAGGCTCCCAAGAGACATCACAAGAGTGGCAAACATGTCAGGGATGAGCCCACTACCCTCACTGAATTACAAGCATGCCCTCTTGCTATGTCATGTTTCCAGCACCTAGCATGTTTTGAATTTTGTCAAAGGGTGGCAAATGTTAGAGTTCATCATGAGTTGTCCCATCTATTTGTGCTCCATCTACATGGAGGTCAGTCTATCTTGGCCGATGTCACTTTCATATTGACACCCGAAACTATATCAATGGCAACAGGTATACCAAATGTTGGAGAACAGTGGCATAAGAAGACGAAGGTGGATAGGCAAAACTATGAGCCTTACATCAAGGCTAGATTCTTGAGTCAGCTCATAAGAGTCTTTCCCTTCAGATACTTGAAAGATGAGTATGCTCCACTCATGAGATTGATCATGAAATACTTCAGCTCTGAGGGGAGGTTCTCTCGACTATATGCCTATCACATCTGGTTGCTCATGCACTTCACCAGGGTGAGGATGATGAACCTCCCATTTTTCATATGCAGGAACATAGAGAGGATGAACACCTTCACATTGCATAACACCCCTCAGTAGCAGCTTAACAGTGTGTATCACTTTGCTCTTATTCAGATTTTGGTAGATCATTAGTTGGGATTGCAGGGCATTGCTTGGGAGGAATTCATCTCTCGTGACTTCTTCAGCACATTACAGGTACTATCGGAGCTAGAGCAGGAGATGGGTGGTCCTTCTCATTAGCATGAGCACCATGAGACCACTACCATGCCAAATTTTGTTACATATTAGAGAGGCAGTAGGCACTTGTTTACAGCAGCAAAGCGAGTGTTATCTCCACCCAGGGTGGAAGGGGCCTCGCTTCTAGCATCAACGACATAGGTATTGGACAAGGGCAAGAAGCCCATGCATGATGAGGGGCCATCAAGTGTACAGGAGATGGATGTCATCCTCATTCAGGATGATGAGGCAGAGGCAGAAAATGCCCAACTTAGGATGACTATTCAGGAGCAGGACACGGAGATCCAAGACTTGATACTCAATGTGGAGAGGGCCAGATGGGTCATCAAGTATCTAGAGTAGAGGAACAAGCAGCTTGAGGACCAGTAGGCAATCATGGAGCTGCAAAGCATCCGTGAGAATCGACAAGCTGCCCAGAAAAGGAGGATCGAGCTCACTACCTTGGAGAAAGAGATAAAAAATGACCGTGAGTCATGGCTAGAGTGGGTTAATATCCACCTGGAGAGACTGCTAGAGAATTCCAACAAAGACAAAACCATGCTAAGGAGGATGGCTTGTCATTACAGGGCACTAAACATGAGTGCAAAGGCCTAGATAAGGAGCTTGAAGGCCAAATTGAGCAGAGAAACAAAAGAGGCAAAAGATAAGGATCGGCTTCGAATCTTGGCTGAAGCTTCTGTGGCCCAGCATAGTGCCTCTTAGAGAACCTCCAGCCCAAATTTCAAGAAATTTAGGACAATTTTGGTCGCATGGAAATTTTTTACACAAACACAGGTTTTTTCTCTATATGTGTTGTGCCACTGGCACGGCGCGTAGGATTGGGAGCTCCAAATGAGAAATGGTTTGCATTTTTGGATTTAGCATGCAAAATCACCACTACTAGCACTCGCGAAAGAAATTTGGGCATGATTTGAGTCTCCAGGAGGTCAAAAACACCCAAAAAATGGCCTTGCTGCCCCTATTTTGACACACAGGAAGTAGTCTTGGGAGAATGAAGATTTGGAGGGGAAAATGAGCTCCAAATTCAAAATTCCAATTGGGTTGGAAAGTGGATAGGACAGGATTTCCAACAAGCACACTTGGGCACATTTTGGACTCCTACAAGTGCCTCAAACATGGCCTCAAAGTGGCGCGGTGCATACAGAAAATGGTGCGACGAATATAGGAAAAAAGGCCCAATTTGCCTCCGTTTCGCGAAATTTCGATTCACGACTTTTCATAAGTGGGCCCTCTCATCTACTCTTCACTTTTTTGACACCAAAGGTAGCATTTAAATTATTTTCACTCCATATGGGCATCTATCCAAGTGGCAAAAGAAGGAAAAGGGTCACCCAAGCCATTTGTCATGTTTGTGGCGCTGCACCTGTAGCTTATGTTTGGCTCTCCACCTTCATTTTGTAATGATTCGAGTAACTCCCCAACCCTTGGGCGTTCTATCTCTTCATGGCACATTCTATATATTGTATGAAAACTATTTGCAAAGGGTTGGTTGGCTTGTAACTTCTAGGAGACTGTGGGAAAGAAACTTTGTTTCTTCATTGTATATTTTTTACAGAGAATTAATGAAAGGCAGTGGCTCTGTTTCATAAGATTCATGTGGTTGTGAGTGCAGCAAATGTGTCTCTTATGTTTCATATGTATCTTGTTATTTTTCATAGCTCATTTCATATTCATTTCAGGTGAAATTTTCTAAGTTAGATAAGGTAAAATTCAATTTTGTTGCTCTTCCTGTGGGAAAATTTCATGTTAAGTGTTCTTCTTCTGTTGAAAAGGATTCATGTTTCCCATGCCCTTTTCACCCTCCTAAGTAATCTCTCCATTCCGCGTTGCTTCAAACAAAATTGCTGGACTCTCCGCTTATCTTGCCTCATGAATTAATCTGTGTCTTTATATTAAACTCTATGTTCATTAAGACCCATTGGTCCCATACCATCCCAGAAACACAATCATTCTTAACAATCACTTCTTATATCCATATTCACTTACTAGCCTAAGATAAATATTTCACTGTAAGTCATCTCAAGCCATTTCGTTTATCTATCCACTGAGTGTGACTTGGAGAGAAACCTCTCCTGTTCTGGTAGGGCTAGCTACCAGACTGAGCTTGGTTTGTGGTTACCCTGAATTTTTCCTTCCTTCAACCTAAGGTGGATTTAGGTGCTAACATAGTGGCAACTTCCCTGGGGATGAAATCAATCCCCTTGCTTCTTAATGATTCTAAGCTTTCGGATGATAAGTTTAGGATTTGATAGGCTGAGTAAAGTTGGTTGTGTCCTTTGATTTTTCTCAATAGCACGCTGGCTTCTAGAAGATACACCAGAGCTAATCCAGATCCCGACCCTCCGTACATCTACGAAAATCCCAATTTGATTTCAAGAATTCATCGTCAAGAAAGCTCTATATTGCCCGTGCTCAAATCCCATTCATGCCCAGACATTTTTGAGTATATTGAAGAGCTAGAGTTTGATGAGCAGTTTGAATTATCGTTGTTCGAAACCAAGTCGGAAAGAGCGGTTGACTCTACTGTCCACAATCCACAGTTTCTTGTAGACTTGGAGAC
>APFE030953059.1:0-16971 GCA_000404065.3 Pinus taeda | reverse complement strand
GAGTTAATGAGCTGTTAGATTCTCCATGCTATATAACAGGCAACCATTCGGATGGTTTGCTAAGAGTGTGAGAGGTTTTATGAGAATTTCTTGATGGAATCTCCAATTTGATTAATAAATTCCTGATGCCTATGTTTGGTGGACGTAGCCCAGATTGGTTGGGTGAACCACGTTAAAAACTGTCTCTTATGTGCTTGATTGTTCTGCTGTGTTAATTCTGTTGTGTTAAGTTTATTTAAGTTTACTGTGCACCTGTACCAACAGTGTTAAGCCTCGCACGAATTTAAAGTTGAATGGGGAAGATTAAAGGGAACAAAATTTTTAAAGGGAATATGACTACTGAACTTATTCTCGTAATTCAATTCGGAATATCCTTTCCAACTTTAAAATATAATCCTTTATTATCGTAATTAAAAAAAATTAATTTCGAAAAGAATTTCAAATAAAATGAACCACAAAAATTTACTCACATAAATACTAAAAATTTACTCACATAAATACTAAAAATTACACATTTATGATAGTTTATAAAATAATTGTTAAAAATTACACATTTACGATAGTTTATAAAAAAATTGTTAAAATATAACTAGTATAGATTTATTTTAAATATTGATTTAATATGAGTCAAGAGGAATCAAATTTATTCATGTGTAATTTTTTTTATAAATAGACATTGTTTAAATGTGTTGTATAGTTATTTAATTTTTTTTAGATTTAAAAAAAAAATTATTTTAACTGACATAGCAAAATTTCAACTTTGATGACAGATGGATGGTGTTACATGTCATACTTCGTTGTCATAACGAGTTGTAGAATGAGTATCTCAGCTCAATCAATAATTATAATTTATAAGTTTTATTTATAGTTTGATATATTAATAACTAACTCAATAAAATAAATGTATTGAAATATCATTTTTTAAAAATAATTTAACAACAATTTTATATTTATTTAATTGATTTATAATAAATATAATAATTGAAATTTATTAAAATAAAATAATTCTAATTTTAGTTCACAGGGTGTGGAATAGATGGTTATAAAGTGTTCTATTAAAGCATCCTCAGTTTGAAATTTTATGGGCAAAAACCTAACCATGCTAAGGGTGGTGTGACCCAGAACGAGTGTGATCTCCAAATAAGTTTAATAGCTTAAATACTCTTGGGTCACAGCTACTCAAACTAGAGATTAAACATATGAATTATATCAAAACTCATATTACCTTATTAAAAAACAAATATTAATTTTGAATTTAGAATTTTCAAAATAACATTGAAACATTTACAATGTTATGTTATATTTAATCTAAACCCTAATAAATTAAATTAAATAATATTAAAATAATTTAATTTAATCATTTATAATAACATTATTAACCAACCATTTTAAGAGTTCAATGTCTTATTATATTTAAACTATGCCAAATGCAAGGGAAATTTAAATGAAAAGTAATCAATAATATGATGAATGCAATTTTAAAACGAATTATTGTAGTTAATATTTTGGTGTAAGATCATATAATAAATTTCAATTACCATTCAGATTTATTAGAAATATTGATAAAGCATTTATAATAACATTATTAACAAATAATTTTAAGAGCTCAATATTTTATTACATTCGAACTTATCCCAAATGGAAGAAAATTTTAAATGAAAAGTAATCAATGATATATCTGGCTTTCAGATGATGAATGCAATTTTGAAACAAATTATTGCACTTAATATTTTGGTGTCAAATTATGTAACAAATTCTAATTACTATTGAGACCCATATTATAAATATTGTGAGTGTATTTTATTTTAATAGAAGTATTAGTTATTAGTTTATGTTTCTATTAGGGAGTATAGAAATTGTTTGGTAGTTAAAGTCTTTTGACTCTCGATTAGTTTGTCGAGTTTTTGTGGCTTTTTAGTAACTTTAACCAAAGTTTTAGGAAAATGTTGAATATTTGCATTTCTCTGTAGTTCAAAAATAATTTCCTAATTTTTAAAAATATTATTTATAATTTTTTATTGGCTAAGTGATCCTTGATGTGACATGATTCCCTTAGTGGAGGGAAATTTAATTTCGATACTTGTCAGTGCCTCACAAATCACTTTAAAATAAAAATAAGACAAATTTTGTAGATGGTCATTTCGTTGATGAGTACTCTAACACTTACATAGTGCTCTTAGCAAGTCCTTTATGTAAGTAGGGGGGAGGAGCAAGGGGTGAGGTGGTGTTTTGTTGGTGAGTGGTATGACACTAACACGACGAATCTTAGTGCTTTTACCTCTTATTTCATTTTAAACTTTTATACATTTAGTTGCGCAGGAGAACACATGTATGGAGTCGTGAATGTGTGTGGAATGAAGGATGTTCAGAAGAGGGGATATGTGTAGGAGAATGGGGGTGCAAAGGGAACTTTCTTCCGCATACATGAAATTATTTTAACTTTCAATAGAAACTTAATATCCAATATTAAATGAATTGTTTTTTAATGTGTGTGAGAAAGAAATGTTGTGTTGGAGAATGGGTGTGTAGAGCAATGAACTGAAACTTTCATTCACAATGCTCTACATCTCCGCATACATTTCCCCTTCACACAATTCCTCCAAATACCTCTCAACATTACATATTAATCAATTAATTAGCAGTATTGGCTTATTAAATTTTGGGCCTAAAAAGTTTGGTTTACATGCATATCAAGTGTGAAATAAGGGTGGGTGATTAACTATCCCCACTATAATGTTGATGTGTGCTTGTTTTATTTGATATCAAGAGCAAAGGAGTTGTGGCAAAATTGCTTTGTGGATGATCTGATGCACTATTTTCAAAACTATGTTTGATGGATCTAATCATTCCACCATAACTGGTAGCTAATATCGAGTGTGGGGTCCCTCTTCTAACCTCAATCAACTTCTCACAACAAGGACTAGCATATATTAAAATGCAATTTTCTTCGCCATTCATACGGTGAATCAATGCACACATCACGGGCTCCATAAACATGTTGTTCGTATAGCTAATGTTTCGTTACTAGCTATCGTTTTACTTTGACTAGATTTGTGTTCAATATTTACATGTTTTTTTTGCACGGATCCTCCTATTCATTTAAACACTTATCAAAGTTGAAAAAATGAATCTTGGTATTCACAGTTCCCAAATATTAAGTGCATTTGTGATCTCACATTTGTGAATTAAAAACTTATTATCCAATATTAGATGTAACGTATTTTTAATGCATGTGGGGAAGAAGTGTTGTGTGGGAGAACGAGTGTGCAAAGAAAATTTTAGCACATGAAAAGTTTGGTTTACGAGTATATCAGGTACGAAATAAGGATGGGTGATTAATTGTCCCCACTACTATGTCAACAAGGACTAATTTTATTTGAGCTTCTTGATTATTAAGTGCATTTGTAGATACCTTGGCTAAAGAAGACACCTCATTAGCCCATGGGACAATAAGTATTAATGGAAATCAAATGTTCAGGCCCTTATCGTTGTCTAATGGTGGAAAAAATAAAAAAATTATTGGGAGAACCATATGGCACCCAAGTGGAATTCGTATCATGTGATAGCTCTAATGAAACAATACGGAATGAGAAGAGTTAACAGGCCCATGTCTCAGTTGTCATTGTGATGCGAGTGTGAAGCGTACAATCCTGAGATAGGTATGAAATTTTCCCAAGTTCAATAGAGTGGGAGCATGATAAAACCTAACAAAAATGAGGTATCAAAGGTACATTGGTACTTTTGCAGTAGAAAATTGGTTATGGGTGTTGAAAATAATAAGAGGGGGTTGAATTAGTATTTCACTTCAAATATTTAACTTTTAATCTTCATATCATTAATTAACATTAGCATCAAATAAAAATATACATCAACATCACAACATTATTCAACAATGCACAATATCGAGGACAGTACGCAAAATATTTTAAGGTGGAAACCCTTCTGGGAGAAAAACCATCAAATGCTTCTTAATATAGGCCTTCAACAATTTACATCAACATGAAGCTCCAAACTCCAAGATTCTACGACTACAACTAGAAGGAGGATCCAACCTCCTGATTTATAGCTCCAACTGAAAGAATGCTCCAATGTCCTAGTTTACCATCTCTAACTAAAAGAACACTCCAACACTCTAATTAACCAACTCCAACTAAAAGGACAACCCAATGTCCTATTTTTATCAACTTCAACTGAAAGGATGCTCCAACACCCTATACAAGCTCTAACTTGCTTTAACACCACCCTACCACCCTACTCATGAAGCTACCACATGCGTTAAAGACTCCAACCTTTAGTTTACCACAACATAGCACATTTCACAATTTTCAAACTAGAACCATCTGTGATCAAAATCAAAATAAATAATATCAAAACAATCAGTTGACTTTGTCAACTTACAATACTGGCACAAGATCATCAACAACAATAACAACTTCCTCTACTCAAATTCTCAATTTTTCTCAATTAAGTTACATAAATTTGTCATCAAACATGCAGCCATATAAATGTTGACATAACCCTAGTTCAACAAGAAAATTAGAAGCATTGAAAACCATGGCACTCATTAATTACCCACATAGGCCAATAACTTTTCTCAACAATTTCTATCAAACCCTAACTCAACAATAACTCTTCTCACAATACAAATATGCTAAACACATTTTTCCATGCATGCATAATTATCAAATGAAGACTCTTTGCAATATATAATACTAGCAATGGCAACATATATTACATCCTCTATCATTTTCCTTCAACAATCAATATTCTCAAACCTTTGTATTATGTCCCACATATCATCAAGTTGCAACTTAAATAACTCTATCAATAGTTAAGTCATATACATTGTCAAACCTTAGTTGTTATACATAGTCACATTACTAGCAACAGACTTTGACTTTGGCATCATCAACCATGATCTCAAAATAATTATATTATTATGTTTGGCTCTAGTTTCATTACATCCAAAATCTTTGATTCATTACTTAGATCGAACCTCCACTATACATTAATTTTCACCATGCAAAATCCATGCAAAACAAATCCACGCACATTAACTTCAACAACTTGTCCATACACTAGTTCCATAGTAGTTACAATGATATAGAACACTCTGCACTCAAAGATACATTAGAATTTATGCTCATAAGATAATTCAACCTCCACAGTGCTGAAGATTAGAATCTACGTTATAGGATAGCACTACACGCAATGATATATATTCACACTACAACAATCCATGCTACATGTATGCTCTCAAATTTTCCTAATAGTGGGACAGAAAGAAGATTCCAAATGTGCCTCTGGTCAGAATTTGCAACTTGCAAATGCCTTGTGACCAATTGTGACCCATTAAACTCTGGATAATTGTGTTCATCTTAAAGGATATTGCTCAGACAGGTCTCAGTCCAATCTTCGCATATGTCGAAAAAACACTTTAGATATATGCCACCAACAAGTGTTATAATATGTGTAATGTCCCCATTTTTAGTTTCCTTTATAGTACAACCGGGATGGATTTCCAGGATATGTGATGGCTAGGTCACAGGAGTAGGATTACATCATCAGAGGTTTCATAGGGGTTTTGAGGAGTTTTATGGGGTCTGGCAACGTTTGTTTGACATATTTCATCGTCAAGGTCAGTTCCACACAACTTGCTTTTGATTCGGTTGCATTCCAATAATTCCCATAAATCGGGGTTATTATTGAGCCTAACTTAATTAATTACACTTAAAGTGGAATTTTGAGAGGAATATTTGATGGAACACCTTAATGTGATAGGTTGTTGGAACTGAAATGAGAAGAGCATTAGGATGGGATGATGAGAAATGAATTCTAGCAGTCATAGAAAGTATGGTGGGATATTTACCATTTTCTCGAATTAAAAATGACTTTAATTAGTCACTTAATTAAATAAAAGAATGGGAGAATGATTAATTGAAGGAAAAAGGCCAAAAGTGACTCAAGTAAAATAAAATAAAAATTGAAATTCACTTAGATGAATTCAAGGGGGGCTTCTAGAATAATACTAAAATGATCAAAATGAAATACTTCTAGAAGATTGGAAATCTCTCTATCGAGCGAGGATGAGATCATTTGGGACATGATGGATTTGTTTATTGTCTTTGTGGTGAGTTTGGAGAACCAAGTTCTCAGCTTCTGTAGCCCCAGGATGAAAACCCTTGGGTGATTTCATGAGATCAGATGAAAACTTGTCTCATTCTTTGGTGAATTCATCCAGAATTCACAGGTGTGTTTATTGATTCCAATTTTATTTTGGAGGTTGTTCTAGCATGGTGGCAGATCTTCTAGCGGCCATTACTGTAGTTATTTCTTATGGAGAGTTTAGATGCAATCTTCCCCCATTAAATAAATAAACCTGCATTATTTATATTTCTCATGTTATTTCTAGGTTTTACTGCAAATTTTACTTCTTGTGTTACTCAATTTTATGGTGTAAATGTGAAATTTTCATTGGGTTTAAGAAGAAATTTTATGTTGTAAATTTTTTGCAAAATCCCCAGAATTTTATAAACGGGATATTACAGTGGTATCATAACTAGTTTTCCTTCGAGCTTAAGGGTTATTGCAGATCGATTTCGAGGCAAGATCGAGGGTTCTAGGAAACACTAGTTTTGGTGATATCACATAATCATCCTAGCTAGAATCTCATCAATTTGGGTGGTTCTCTATAGCCACCCTCTTTGGCTTATTATTTTCATTTATAGGTTAAGATCAAATTTCTTTAAGGATCAAAATCCATTATCGACTAGGGTATCGAATTAGTTGAAGACCACACACATTTTGTAGTTGAGATGTTCATGGCTACTCTTCCAATATTCATGATTTAGTCTATCATTATCAGTAGAACCGAGGTCCTTTTATTTGGCAGATCATGTCATGCCCCTACCCTGGCAGTACACTTCCAACCGCATGAAGGGGGGTGCAGCACCGCCACCGGTTTTCTTTTTAACAATACTCACAAGTGTGGACTATGCCCACTTTCTATACTTAATTTATTTTTCAATTTTCCAAGTATAATCTTTCTTTAACACAGTGGAAACATTCATACAACATTCATCATAATTATCATTTTAACATAAGTGCACAACGAATATAAATAGGAGGGGAAACTCCCTGCAATATGAGTGCCCAATAATAATGATAATAACAAGTTTTTACATAAACTTAAAATATGGACAGGAACCCTAGGTTCCAGCTCACTAAACCTGCAAATTTACAAACTCGGGCTGCACACCATGCAGCCTCACCCTTTCACCGGGCAGAGGTGCCCCACAGGCTACCTCAACGTCTTTCGTTTCACCATCGTTTCATCATCATGCGCCTGTCGTTCAGCTACCCGTGCAGTGTTGCTGGGTCATGTCGCCCACCTGGTGCACACCCACAGCTTGCCCCACCATGCCACTAGTTTACCATGTCTAACATTCAACTTGTCACACCATCGCACTGGCATTTCCACCAGCTCGTCATGCCCACATTCCACCAACTCGTCATGCCTTCACCGTGTGTCCTGATTTGCGGGTCACCCAGCTCATCACTCGGGTGCACCCACCCGCTTGCCATTCACTGTGCCAACTCCCCAACTTGTGGTCGCCTCAACTCGCCACGACAACCACCCAGGTGCGCTCCACCCAACTCGCTCGTTCAATCGACCCAGGCACTCTCCACCCGAGCTTGCCCAACCACTGATTCACCATGTTGCCTACCCATGGTTAGCCCGTCATGTTTGCCTTTGCCTGCCCGCTCCCTGCGAAAGCTCATCGCACCTCATGTGTGCTTGCCTCGGCCTACGATAAAACCTGCAACCCAACCTATGGCCTAAACCCATCGACCTGCCCTGCGGCCCTCACTGCCTGTGGCTCACCTGAATGCGCTCACCCGTTCTGTGGCTCTGTGCTTCGACCCAAGACTCCGCCTGCACTTTGCCTAAGTTTCAGACCTCTTTAAACTTGGCTCGGACCTCTTTCTCATTCGAATGCTTGAAGACTTAGATTGTGTTTGCTCCACCATTCCTCTGTTTGCTTATATGGTCATTCGACCTTTCAGTTGGGGCTTCAACTCACCAAGTCGACCCACCATTTGGTTGAATTGCCCCTCCTTCACGTCGGCCCATGGTGTGGGTGCCCATACATGGGACTACCCTCCATATAAACTCGCCAACACTACCACACTTAGCCATTTTCACGATGACTCTTCGTGCGGTCATTTCCCTTGGTTCGTTTGATCAGCTCGTTGCAAGTGCGAGCATGCCCCAACTCACTGATTACACTATCTAGCTCGTTGCTTGCCCGTCGTGCGCCCTCACCGACTCTCTACATCACAACAATGACTCATGGGGTTTACATCCTCCCCCACCTCAAGTCATTATCGTCCCCAACAATTCTCCATCCCAGCAACCATCTGTCACCAAGGCCATCAAACCGTACAAACTATGTATATGGGTAATCCAGATGTGCCCACCCATCAACCTGCTTCATGCCATAGATATGCCACTGTTCTGCAAGGAATCATGTGCTGGTACCCCTCATGTCAGTGATTAGTTGGCTAGCTAATCCAACCATGTATCACCTCCACAAGAACTCATGCCCCCCACATCATCATGACTGTCCACTACATGCTACCTGTCAATCTATGCCATCTCACCCCTAGTTGCCTGCTCAAAGTGTTTTAGAGACTCACTGCCATGAGCAGCTAACAATGAGCCTCATCTCCCATGATAATCTAAGAAGATGAGGAGGGAGTAGATCCTAAAGGCTCTCCCTCACTAATCAGCTCAATCCACCTATTTGGATCCTCCACTTCTAATCTCTACAAGTATGCCTCCCAATCCTCCGTCTGATCATTCAGCCTCATATACTCATCATCATCATCATCCACTGCATCCAGCCTCCTGGATTGATCCAAGATGTTATCTGACAATGTCTTGATAACCCGTGACTACTCCATAATCTTTTCCTCTGCAATAGACAACCGCTTACAGAGCTTTTCATCTCGCTTCTCATTCTCCATATTCATCGTTGTCAACTTACATTCAGGCTTAATTACTCCCACGGTTGGAACACCGAGAGGTACATCCTCTCGTCCATCGTAAATGTATGGTTTCTTCATATGGGGAACAACCATAGCTTCAAATTGCTTCATAAGCTCCATGCCTAGTACAGCTTCATAGTCATCTATCTGCACCAAAGTGAAATTGACTTTCCCTGTCCACTCACCAAGTGTCACATCCAAACTTTCAACTACACCAATCATGGAATCCGGAGGAGAATTCACTACCTTCATTTGTGCCTGCACTGGTACAAATTTCAGTCCAATCCTTCTCGCAATATCCTCACTCATAAAGTTGTGAGTTGCACCACTATCCACCATAGTAAGCAAATTCCCACTCCCAACTTTCATCTTATCATACTCTAACTTGTTTCTTTCTGAGTCTCTTCGTGAGACTGCTTCCGTAGCCACTACAGCTCATAAAATCTGCATAACCTACAGAAGTCCCTTCTTTCTTCTTCGCATTGGACTGTACCAAGGCAACCACCTTTGGTCTTGAAGTACAATTCTTCACCATGAGTAGTTTCTCACATATCCAACACTTCAATGGTTTCTTCATCTTCGCCTTGTCATGCGATCTCGAAGGCTCCTCTTTCGTAGAATTTTCTTTCAGCTTGTCATTCTTTCTCTTCCTTTCCTCAGAAACCTTGTCATAGTGTTCTACCAAACGATCCACAACAGCAAATGCCTACTGAAGTGTCTTTATCTTTTGCCTCTTCACTTCATTATGTGCCCAAGGTTTTAGCCCTATAATAAAGTTGAACACCTTGTCCATTTCTGCCATGTCTGGAAGTTCCAAAACTGCGATCTCATTTCAAGCATCATCAAGACTCTTCTGTAATTTCAAGATTTTTGCCAAACCTTGATCTCTTGCTTCACCAATCTTCTTGACTTCTTCTTCCATTTGTGCATACTACCATTCAATTTACTCGTATCAAACCTTGAGGCCTTGAATCTCCTCTTTCATGTTCACATAGCCATCTTGAACCTGCATGTTCTCGGCCTTCATCGAAGCCATATCCGAAGCCATCTCCTCCATACAATCCAATACCCTGTCAAAGAAAGCATCTCTAGCATCTTGACTTGATTCACCTATCACAACCTGAGGTTCATCTACCATCTTGGCCATCTACCTTCTTTGTGATCTAGTATAGACCATAAATAGATATCACTTGCAAACCTGAACCACTTGTCACAAATGCCAAGTATTCAGACTTCTTTCAACTCCGCAACAAGCCCACGGATTACGAGCCTCTGATACCACCTGTCACGTAGTGCAAGTGTGTATCACCTTTCTTCACATATTCAGCAAAAAAGCTTTGTTACCACCTGTCACGCCCTTAACCTAGTGGTACTCTTCCAACCACATGAAGGGGGGTGTGGCATCACCACCTATTTTCTTTTTAACAATACTCACAAGTGCGGACTATGCCTACTTTCTATACTTAGTTTATTTTTCAATTTTCCAAGTATAATCTTTCTTTAACACAACGGAAACATTCATACAACATTCATCATCATTATCAGTTTAACATAAGTGCACAGCAAATATAAACAGGAGGGGAAACTCCCTAAAATATGAGTCTGCCCAATAATAATGATAATATCAAGTTTTTACATAAACTTACAATCTGGAGAGGAACCCCAGGTTCCAGCTCACTAAACCTGCAAATTTACAAACTCGACCTGCACACCGTGCAACCTCACCCTTTCACTAGGCATAGGTGCCCCACAGGCTACATCATCGTCTTTCATTTCACTGTCATTTCACCATCGTGTGTCCATCGTTTAGCTACCTGTGTAGCGCTTTCGGGTCATGTCGCCCACTCAGCACACACCCGCAGCTCGCCCCACCATGCCACCAACTTATCGCGCCCAACGTTCAACTCATCGCACCATCGCACCAAAGTTTCCACCAGCTCGTCATGCCCGCGTTCCACCAACTCGTCATGCCGCCACCATGTTTCCCGACTCGCAGGTCACCCAACTTGTGGGTCGCGTAGCTTGTCACTCGGGTACGCCCACCCACTCATCGTTCACCGTGCCAACTCCCCAACATGTGGTCACCTCAACTCGCTGCGCCAACCACCCGAGCGCGCTCCACCCAACTCGCTTGTTCAACTAACCCAGGTGCTCTTCAGCCAAGCTCGCCCATTTGTCGAGTCACCATGTCGCCCTCCCACAGTTAACCGGTCACATTTGCCTTTGCCTTCCCACCCGTTGTGGCAGCTCGTCGCACCTCGTGTGCACTTGCCCTAGCCTGCGATAAAACCTGCGACCCGACCTGCAACCCAAACTCGTCGACCCACCCTACGACCCTCACTACCTGCAGCTCACTCGAATGCGTTCACCCATCCCATGGCTCTGTGCTTTGGCCCAAGACTTCGCCTACACTTCGCCTAAGTTTCATACCTCTTCAAACTTGGCCCACACCTCTTGCTTGCTCGAATGCTTGAAGACTTCGATTGTGTTTTTCTCCACCATTCCTCTGTTTACTTATATGGTCATTCGACCTTTTGGTTAGAGCTTTGACTCACCAAGCCGACCCACCGTTTGGTTGAACTGCCCCTACTTCACATCAACCCATGGTGTGGGCACCCATACATGGGACCACCCTCCATATAAACTCACCAACACTTTCACACTTAGCCATTTTCGCGATGACTCTTCGTGCAGTTGTTTCCCTTGGTTCATTCAGTCAGTTCGTCACACCGTGCAGGCGCGCCCAAACTCACCAGTTACATCGTTCAACTCGTCGCTCGCCAATCGTGTGCCCTGGCCAACTCTCCACATCGCAACAACAACTCGTGGGCCTAACAGATCAAGTGTTGTACAATTGTGATAGAGGTCAGAACCACTCTAAATTATTTTTTTCGAACAAGTGTGTGATCTGAAAACTAAACTATGAAGTAATTATCCTAGAGGGTCGAGTTGCCCTTATTAAAGGTCAAAATTGTTTAGTACATGTGAGGTGGATTTGCACATGAATTACCCTTTTTGCAAGAGTCCAATAATGTTATTTTGACTTTGGATAGTTGTGGGCCCATAACCACAAGTCCAAGGTTGTGAAAATTCGTAGAGAAACATATTATAGTGTTGGTATCTTAGCAGTAAGCAATGCAATGAGTTCGGATAGAGTACGCATGGTTTAATCGCATGTGAAATCCATATGTTTAATGGCATGTGAAATCATTATATTGGCAAGTCTAGTAAGCGAGATATTTGTTGTTGTTGCTAGTGTAATGTGAGATATTTATGGGTCAAAGTCTTGAGCCAAGGTTTAGAGAATGAGCGTATGTATGTTGGCAATAATTGTCTAAGTTAGGTTTCATGAGAAGACTTGTTGTTAAGTGTAAAAGAGGTTGTTAGCTGTTATATATAGCATTGTGTTAAAATTGGCAACTAGGGACAAACTCCATGTGGGTCATCTTATTTATGGCAGCTGATAGTTTTCTTAGATTCCTCTTGTCAATAGGTGTAGGATTGATCTAAAAATCATCTGATTCCGACAAGTATTCATGGAGATATGAATTTATTTGTGTTATGTGACAATTCATCAAAGTCGACCAACAACCAAATTACCCCCATCTATCCTCAATGTTTTACTATAAAAATAGGTGGCTTGCAAGTCATTAGTCACTCATATCATGTGATCTTTTCCTCTCAACTCGTTTGTGTTTTGGTGGAAGGAAAAGTCACTAAGAGTATACATTGCCCTAATGGATGCCCAAGACCCTAACACAGTCTATGGAGGAACCTTAACGCAATCTATGGAAGAAGCCTAAGTTCCATATATTACAGTCTAGAAGAAGCCCTAGACATGGAGGAGAAAGGGTCCTCTTGAATATCCTACAACAACCCTAATAGCAGTCATGATGGAGAACCTTTAACATTGTTCTAAAGACATTAATATAGCCATGGAAACACAACAAGGAGTGGGTAAAAATGCAAGTCTATAACAGACCCTAAGACGTTGTCCTTATATGCCCTAACGTTGTTCCTAACATAGTCATGGAAGGAGGTTTAATGCAGGCCCTAACAATTGGCCTTATTCCACTCATACGTTAGAAAGAAAGAGGTCTCTTCTACAAACAGGTAAGGGTTCAATACAGTAAGAGGAGGATCCCTTCACGCTGTCCTAAAAGAGACCTCTATACACAGCAAGGAGAAGCCCTATAATACGTTGTCATAATGGGGCTGGAAGAACAGTGAGGAGATCCGACTGCAGGCAAAGAAGGGAGATGTATTACGAAGCCCTCTAATAGAAACGCAGGGCTAAAATCAAGGCAGAGTCATAGGCCCTAAATGTTGTCATAGGAGATTACCTTCATGCAGTCATAAAAGAGGCTTTCACCGAGTTTGAACATTTTCCTAAACATTGTGTCGTGAAGACTTGTTGAAAGGGTTTGCATCTATATCCCAGCTACTCTACTAGGCTGCAAGCTATAGCAAGTAGCTAAGGCTCATATGCACTGATAATTGCAACATCATGTTGCAATATGCATTGAGTGCATGATGGGTATAGCATAGTGCAATGAAGGGTACATCATAGTGCAGCAAGTAGGGCATAATGATGATGATGCTGCAGCATGATGGATGCAGCAGGATAAGCATAGTAATGAAGTGCAGCACCATGATTATGAATGTTGCAGCATAGTGCAGCATGAGATTGGTGCAACATAATGACGAATGGTGCAACATAATGCAGCATGATGAGATGCAGCATAGTGATGATGGGTGCAGCATGGTGCAGCACAATTATGATTAGTGCAACATGATGAGATGCAGCATAGTGATGAATGGTGCAACATAGTGCATCATGATGAGATGCAGCATAGTGATGAATGGTGCAACATAGTGCATCATGATGAGATGCAGCGTAGTGATGATGGGTGTAGCATGGTGTAGCACAGTGATGATTAGTGCAACATGATGAGATGCAGCATAGTGATGATGGGTGCAGCATGGTGAAACACTGTGATGATTAGTGCAGCATGATGATATGTAGCATAGTGGATGAGTACAGCATGATGATGAGGTGCAGCACAGTGATGGATGCAACTTAGTGATGGGTGTAGCATGGTGATGGAATCACCTTGGAGGATCAGTTGAAGTAGTTTTCCTTCACCGGAGTTTTGATCAACTACCTCATGTGTTATATTCTTAGTGAAGATATCTGCTCTTATTTTGTCAAGTCAAAATTTTGACTTCTGATGTATATGTACTATCTCTCTCTCTCTCTACTGAACTATTGAAGAACATACGAAGAATCGATAAAGGGTTTCCCCACATTCGGGTTTGTCCTTGGTTGGTCCCACATCTTGTTTCCTCTTGTCTTGTCTTGTCTTCTGTGATTTATGTTTATGTTCTATCTACATTTTACTATTAATGTGCTAAATGTGATTGCTAATCTGGAATTGATATTGAGCTAATATGGAAAATTGAAGTAAATGTGCTCTCAGCATAGAACATACCTAAAATTTAACATGTTATCAAAGCTAAGATGAAGACAAAGCCCAAGAAAGAGTGAAAGAGAAATCACCGAAGACAGTTGGACAAGGTCAAAGGCTCAATGGGTTTCTCATAGTGAAGGGTAAAATCCCTGAGCCTCCATAAAATGCACCAGCTACAAAGAACAAGTACGCCAAGGGTGGAAGGAAAGGTAGATGCCTTGCGTGCAATAAATTTGGCCATTATGTGAGGAAGTGTCCAAAATAGAAGGGGCACATCACTTTATGATGATAACAATCATTCCAGGGGCATCTTTGATTATCAAAGGAATGACAGGTACAACAACAAAGGAATAAAAGGAATGCAGGTTAGCAAGGAAATGGCTGACTCTTCAAGGAAAGCAAGGAATTCCACGTATGAAGAATCAAATGTTGTTTTTGATAAGCTAAAGGAGTATTATCTTATATTGGCCCTCCCCACTACTTCTCCTCTAGACTCTTTGGGAATCTGGCTTATTGATAGTAGTGCTTCAAGGCACTTCATCGGATAGAAGGAAGCTCTCTCTAATTTGATAGAGAAGGAAACAATCGTGGAGATTATTCTTGGAGACGACGCCACCTATCTCGGAAAAGGTGTAGGGAATGTTACCCCTCAATTGAATGAGGGTAACACGATTCATTTACAAAAAGTTCTTATGTACTTTATCTCAAGAAGATCCTAGTGTCCATTTTGGCAATGGAAGACAAAGGTCACAAGGTGGCATTCATCGATGTAAAGGTACATGTTTGGAAATAGAATTTTAAAGATGTTTTTACTCTTGAAGTTTAGGGTTGGAAATTTGTATCAAGTTGTAGGAAGTTCAATGGGGACCATGTCAGTTGACACATCTCTTCTATAACACCCTAGTTCTGCTCATTATGGGGTCCTACCCGATGTGAGTCAGATGGTGACTGGGATGCCTGAATTCAAGAAAAGCATGGAGGTACATGTCCAAGATGTATTGAAGGAAAAATTACAAAGGGGACCATTCCCCTCATGTAGCAAGTCCACAGATTTGGAACAACCTGAGGGGTTTGAGATTCATGATCGGGAATCTCATGTATGCATGTTGAAGAAATCTCTCTATGATTTAGAGAAAGCACCCCGGGCTTGATATGAGAGGATTGATAGCTAGCTGATGAAGCTGAGATTCACTAGGAGTGAAGTCAATCCAAACCTATACTTGAAGTTTGTGGATGATATACCTCTCATACTGGCACCTTATGAGGATTACCTCTTTTTGACAGGTGCATACCCTCTCATTTGAAAAAGTAAGAGGGAGTTTGATTCTGGATTTGAAATGGTGAACTACAAGGTCGTGACTACCTCGATGAAGCCTAACTTTAAGAAGTTATGTGGTAGTGATGTCAGACCTGATTTGGGAAATGTGTTTAGTCAATTTAGTGTTCCTAAATTGATGTCATTAATTGTCAACCCGGGGCTCGTAAGCTGATGAAGTGAAGGTGTACTATATGTACTTAAGCAACCTCTTAAAGCTTTTTGTCGTTTGGGGTGTTGTTTATGGTTAATTTATCTTCCTAAGATGTAGTGATGTATTTATAAACAGATGAGTGATGGTGTGTGTAAGGTGAATTCTAGATAAGTGAAAGTGTGTGATTAGTGGTTTCTAACTACTTGCTGAAAAGGAAAACTTGAAAGAAATAAATGAATTGAAATGAACTGAAAGCAAAGAACCACTTTCTAATGGCATTAGACACCATTCATGCTGCTGCAAATAAAAGGTAAGAAAATCACTTAAAAGATCAACGATAATGTTTATCTCTTCCTAACTCTCTGCCTCTAACACATAGTATTGTGTAAGACATGATTAGGAAGTAGCTAAAGATAAGTCTAAGAAATGATAAAAATGAGAAAAATCTACTTTAATGACTAGTTATAATGTTTTGCTCTTTCTAACTCTCTGCCTCTAACACATAGTACTGTGTAAGACATGATTAGAAAGCAGTTTAAAGATTAGTCTAAAAAGTACCCAAAGTCAGCTGCAAGTTATCAGTATTCTGATCTTTAAAAGATAGACAATTTATAATAAAGAGATAATTCATATGTTAGCAGACATATTTGAGAAATAAAACTAAAAATCAGCTATGAAAATAAAGTAAAACAACAACTTTGAATCTGTCGACTGAAACTACCACTAGATATAAAGCAAATACATAACACACAAGCAATCCCGGGTTAAAAACCTGCAAAAGAACAATGCTGATCAGCTTAAAATAAAGGTTGAAAATGAAATAACATGAAAGCAAATTACGTTGTACATATGTCAAGAAAAGGAAATGCTGAATGGAAATAACGAAATGTTGAACATAAAATACTGTACAAGGCTAACATGAACAGGGGCCCTCCATTCATATAACCCAAAGAAGACTCAAGGTATTGAAAACTTCAGAA
>APFE030953045.1:0-16264 GCA_000404065.3 Pinus taeda | reverse complement strand
ATAAATTCAGTAATGATTAGCCAAAGACAATAACTACTTCGATATAGAGAGATGATATTATATTTCCTAAAGAACAAGATTTGTAAATGTGTCAATACACCTATTACCTTCTTCACAACAACACGTCCATGTTTCTTGGACATACTGCAGAGACCTAGTATTAGCTTTGCAACTCCTTTTCAGGGAATTGTACTTGGTTTCAAAAAATAATAATAATAATAATAATAATAATAGGCGAGAGGAAATAACTACTTGAATATAGAAAGACGATATTATATTTCCCATAGAACAAGATCTGTAAATGCATCAATACACTTGTTACCTTTTTCACAACAACATTTGCACGTTTCTTTTCTGAGTTGAAAGTAGAAACATGTAAGATGGAGGATTTGGATTTTTCGTTATAAAAAATTATTAATAGTTAAGAGATGTTAAACTAATCCTTTGAGATTTTGTACATTACTAGGATTAGTTTATTATTAGTTATTTTTTGATTCCCATATGGAGAAGTTATCTAGACATAGTTGTCTCCCTCTATTTTTCATTTGTATAAATCCCATGTGTTTGATCAATATACATATCATTCATTTTTGTGGAGCTTATTATGGGTTTGTCTCATAGTGGTATTAGAGCCACAGTGAAGCTATAAAATCCATGTGTTGTTTGAGGCTCAATAAACTACCAACATCAGAGGAGATGTAGTCAACAATGCAAGACGTGGAAGTATTTGTAGTCAGACTTGAGAGGAGTTTTGGAGTTGTGCATGTTACTTTGTTCAAAAAGAGACATCAAAAGAGATTGTTTCTCTATGATTTCCTCCTCCAAAGGACAGTATCAAGGTTGTGGTCAGGAGGACATTGCTACCAATGGAGAAGCTAAAAATTGTATGAAATATTTGAAAGAGAATTGAGTTTTGTAAATAATTTATTATTTGTTTCCTATCTACCTGAATTCCTCTCTACTTGAACGTTTTGTCTTCTAAGTCGTTGGATTTTAGAAATGATGGGAGACTTAATAAAATTTCGCAGTTGACTATAGTCTAAAGTTATATTGTATGACAGAAAAATGAGTACTTTAGATGATGAATGTATAAATTGAATATGTCTATATCTACCTATCTACCACTCTTGTTTCAAAATCCGTCTTTGGACTTTTGAGCGTGTCTTGTAAAAAAAAAAATTGGTTCACAGGTTTCCCATTCCATATGGCTTTTGTTGGATGCGAAAAGTAAATGAATTTTTGATGATAGGCATGAGTTTGTTCCACTTGATGCATTTGTGTTCAGAATTTATTCTCTTTTTTACCAACATTTAGATCTTATAAATACTTCTTAATAACTTGAGTTTCGGTCATGGTGATAGCATCAAATGCGTTATTTTTTTATAGCGTCACAATTAGCCTCAAATTTAACTATAGTTAGCTCTGATATTTTACTTAACTACTATCTTGTCAGTTTCATGTAGTTTCTACTATGACTTATTACGTGGTTTATTTTGCCTACTAGTATCATATCACTAAAAAAGAGATCTAACTTCTAATAACATAACCCTATATTCAATCTAGTACACTACTTATTTCAGAATTATTCCACATGTATCAATATGATATGTTAACTTCTATGTATTCCCTTGTAACCCGTCTCGCCATATAACGTTTAGCTATTATATAATGTATAGAAGGCTACTATCAATTTCGTGCTTAAGATGAGAAACAGATACCTTTACTTTCTTTTGAATAGATAGAATGACGAGTGAGGTGACTTCTAGGACCAAGCAGGGACCATTTACACATGCTTTGAAATTAATAGGAGTTGATGGAACACAACATGCCTAGGAGCCTAAGTTAGAGTTGATCAGAGTGATACTTATTTCTTTGTGAACATGCAGAATAGAGAACAAACACAAAAGGGAGGAATGTGAAGGAATATTACGATGGGGCTTAACTCCAAGCATAATGTTCAATTGACCAAAAAATACAAAATTTTGCAAAACGATGATCGGAAAATGGAAAGCAAGATCAAAATAGTGCCCATACATGTGTTGAAAGAAGTTGTTAGTTTCCTTTGGTCGCTCCAACTGCATAGGGGGAATTTTTTAGCAAATCTCTGAGCTCAAACCTTTTAGAAAAGGAAAAGTGAATGCAAACTACCACTGTTCAATTACAATCAAGGCATGCTCCTCGAGAAATGATAGGATAAGCTCAAGTCATGCCTAATAACTAGACCATCCTTTGAATCTTGTTTTGTATGATCTGAGCAGTTACTCCTACAAAGTAGTATTTACGACCTCATCGATGTTAGTAATATTAAGTGTATGTATATGAGTCCACATAATGAGCCTCTTACCTTATTGCCACGTATCAAGTTGTTTATAGTTGTGTGTCATATGGTCTCCATTGTAACCACATGCATAGTTATGGCATTTCTTGCACATTTTATATTTACACGTAAGGTTGGACGCATAATGTAGTACATATTATGCAACTCTATGTTGGGCCAAGTTGGAACCAACCACTATCTATAAGTTAATTTGTATATGTATTGATTGCTTACGCAGTGTTGGAGATCACTTCAACATTAATCACATACAACAAAATTTATTTACAATTGTTTCTAATCACCATACTTACTTGAGGTAAAAATCTTATATGATTGTGTTTATTTTATTGTGCCCCTAGAGTATGAGCAGACTATAGATCAGAAAATTGTCCATACATATACATCCTCTTACTATTTGTTATTTTGTCTTCTATTTATTATCTTTTTTGATGATTTTCTTTCATAATCATCCATCTTGAAGATGAAGCGCACTATTGGGTTTGAAAATTCCGAAACAATAATTTAATTTAATTGATTGGAATATAAAGAAAACTTTGGTTCAATTCTATGAAAAAACCTCATAACGAGGATGGTGACTAGAGAATATAGGAGGTTCAAAGGTGTCACTTCGATTCTTTAGAGTATGTGACAACACTCATTTCTTCCAACACGAATGATATTTTGATGTGAATAGAGTATGTGACAACACTCATTTCTTCCACAAAGTTACCACGTGTACTTTCGAGCTATGCGACCTTTACAAGGTATTTAATTGTTAGTCATCATAAAGATATCATTACTGGACAAAAGTTGCCGAAAGTTCCCAACTATGGGATCTTTAGAAGGGGTCGGATTTGAATTATTATTCATAAACAAAATATAGATATCATTGTCAAGCAGAAGTGCAAGTAAAACGAAAGCATCATTGTCGAATAATATGACGAAGAGAAAAATGACATTTATATTTATTATTATTTGATAGCAGCCCACAGTGACAGACGCCAATAATTGTGATTGTCGTCCTCCCACCTCCTATTAATACAGGGTTAATTCTGGCCCAGCGACTTCACTCTCATTTTCGTCTCCAGTTTGCTTTAGAGAAATTTGGCCTGTCTTTATTGTGCCTGCGCCTCCTTCATGGCGGAGTCGAATAAAAATCCAACAGCCGGAGATCATATTGAACAGACAGAAAGAGCGCAGGCGGTATTGTTCAACGCTACCCGCCATGCCCATGAGCTGGTGCGGTTGGAGGACCTTCCGGCCTACAAATGCAGCGGATGTAAAGAATTTGGGGCCAACATTGGTTACAAGTGTAAGCTTAACGATTCATCCTCATCCTGCCACGACTTCACTCTGCATGAGGTTTGCGCCACCCTTCCTGATGCCCTCCAACACCCCTTTCGCAGCGATGTTACATTAAACTTTCGAGGGGATCGCTGTAACGCATGCTGTGATGTGGTGAAAGGATATGTGTTCGAAAGTGACACGCATAACTTAAGGCTTCATCCCTTGTGTATGGCCCTCCCTACAATACTCGACTTCGGTGGCCACCCAAATCACAAACTGAAACTTGTGATGGGTGATTTAAAGGGGAAACCACAGACTTGTAGCGCCTGCCATAGTCGCATCGAATCCGGCAATTGGAGATATGGGTGCGAGCAGGTGGACTGTAACGTTCACGTGGATGTGAGTTGCGCCAAAAAAGACATGCTTGGTATTCACACAGTTGCACCTGTCAGCCGCAGCAAATCAGCTTCGGTCACTAACGGAATAGTCAAGCCGTTCGCTAAACGCTGTTGCCGACCAGCTTTAGTAAAAGTAATCGTTAAGCCTTTCGTTAACTGGTTCGCTAAAGGCTTCGTCAAATGCTGTTGTAATTGTGTCCACTCTGTTCTGGGCGATGACTCATGAAATTAATAATAAGTATTTTCAAATTGCAGTGGCCAGATCTCTGATCTGGTCATCAATTTTAGGGTTATGTTTGTAAAGGGTGGTAATGAAATGAACAATAAATTAAAATTGCCATGACCGCCTCATGAGATGGTCATCAATCTTAGGGGTTCTGTTCGTTATTTTAGGTTTTAGGTTGTCACCTATGATGTAATAAAATTTTATGTAATATTTTGTTTTAGAGTAATAAAATTGCATGTTTAATAATATCTAATGAATATTAGTATGTTCTTGTAGTTATAGGGATCAGAAAGTTATGATGATGAGAAATTTTGTAGTGAATTGTAGTATAAGCCATTTCAAAAATCAGGATTTTTTAATTTTTTTTAAGGAAAAAAAAATAAAATTATTTATTATAAGGAAAATATTGTTAATCTTAAAATATAGATTAATTTTAAATTAGCAGAATCAATAATAAATATATGTGATTGATAAAATACCAATAGACTTATTTCAAACATTATATATCAATTATTAATATTTATTAATATTAATATCAATAATATTTAATATAAATAATAAGAACCATATTAATAATAATTAATATTATATTATTACTATTATATTAAATATATAATAATAATAATAATAAATACAAAAATAAATAAATAAAAATAATAACAACAATTGTATTAATAATCATTTAATAAATAATAATGAAGTAATTATTTAATAAAAATCAAACAACAATTTAAATGTGGTTGATAGGAAATTCAACTTTAAACACTCTACTAGAACATTATTATTAAACACTAACCTCTTCCAAAACACATCGAAATTGATGACAAAAGTTGCACCAATTCAAATGAACAAGATAATGATCAAGATCATTCACACTTTCCAAGGAATCCCTTCTCGCATTGACTTGCATTTTTGCATAACGTTGAAAGAAAAAAGACGGTGAAATCTGCAAACCATCTATTGATTTCACTTTTGATGTAGTTGTAAATTTCAGAAGAATAATACTAAGCCCAAGGGATAAATATTATAAACTCAAGATATAAAAAACCTATGATAAATAATATAAACCCTAAAATAAACATGCTTAACCATGATTTACCATCATTGATTTTCATACCTGAGATGATGTTTGTCAAAATATGATGTTGGACCATGGTTGATTTTCATATTGAGACAATATTTCGCACAATGTGACATTGGACCATGGATGACCATGATTATAAACCAAAACGATTTATATTGAACCGTATGATTGATATTATAAACCTTATGAATAATATTATACCCTAGGAATATGAACCAAATAAACTGATGGGATTGATATTATAAACTGAAGGGAATAATAAACCCAAGGGATTAATATTATAAATGCAAGATATAAAAACCCTAAAGGGATTGATATTATAAACCCAAGGGAATAATAAAACTAAGGGTTTAATACTAAAAGCCCAACAAATTGTCAAGTCCTAATAGCACAACCGTTGAGGACAAGCCTCATCAGCAAGGCAACCCTGGATCAAACCTCACAGAGGTTATTGCACCCGTGCTAGGGCGACGAAACATGCTAAAATATATTCAACTTAGGGCTCATGGTACCCAGACCGAGTGCGATCCCCTGGTGACTTTGACAACTTAGATGCCCTTGGGTTGTAATTTCTCTAGCCATAGGTCAAGCATCGAGGAACACAACCAACTTGACAAAAAAAACCCCAAGCGATTGGTAATATAAACCCAAGGGATTTATATGATAAACCCACGGTATATAAACCCTAAGATAAATATTATAAACCTAAGGGAATAATAAAACCAAGGGATTATAAACCCAAGCGAATAATATTGAACCAAAGGGATAAATATTATAATCCCAAGCAATATCAACTCTAAGATAGATATTTGTCACAATGTGACATTTGAATATGGTTGACCATGATTGATTTTCATATTGAGACAACGTTTGTCACAATGCAAAGTTGGACCATGGCTTACCATCGTTGACCATGGTTGATCTCCATATTGAGACACTCTTTGTCACAATGTGACATTGGACCATGGTTAACCATGGAAGACCATTTTTTTGACAATGTGACGTTGGACCAAGAGATAGTCTTTGTCATAGTGTGACTATGGTTGCCCGTTGTTGACCATGATTGAACCCAAAGGTATTATAAACTCAAGGAAATAATATTAAACCCAAGGGGTTGATATTATAAACCCTAAAGGCGTTGATATTATAAACCCAAGGGAATAATACTAGAAACCCAAGGGATTAAAAACCCAATGGATTGATAATATAAAGACAAAGGAATAATATTAAACCCAAAGGGATTAATATTATAAACACAAGGTATATAGACCCTAAGATAAATATTATAAGCCCAAGGGAATAATAAACCCAAGGGATTATAAACCGAAGAGATTAATATTAAACCAAAGGGATAAATATTATAAACCTTAAGATAAATATTATAAAACCTAAGATAAATATTTGTCCCAATGTGAGGTTGGAATATGGTTGACTATGCTTGATTTTCATATTTAGACAAATAAACCATAAAATAAACATGGTTGACCATGATTTACCATCATCAATTTTCAGACTGAGACGATGTTTGTCACAATGTGATGTTGGACCATGGTTGATCATAATTGATTTTCATATTGAGACAATCTTTGGCACATTGTGACAATGGACCATTGTTGATCATGGATGACCATGATTGTAAACCCAAGGGATTTATATTAAACCCTATGATTAATATTATAAACCCTATGAATAATATTATGCCCTAGGAATATGAACCAAATAAATGCAAGGGATTGATATTATAAACTGAAGGGAACAATAAACCCAAGGGATTAATTATAAAACCCAAAGGTATTACAAACCCAAGGGATTAATATTATAAATGAAAGGTATATAAACCCTAAAATGAATGATATTATAAACCCAAGGGAATAATAAACCCAATGGATTAATACTAAAAACCTAAGGGATTAAAATCCCAACAGATTGATAATATAAACACAACAGAATAATATTAAACTCAAGGGATTAATATTATAAACTCAAGGTATATAAACCCTAAGATAAATATTAGAAAACAAGGTAATAATAAACCCAAAGGATTATAAACTCAAGGGAATAATATTAAACCCAAGGGATAAATATTATAAAACCAATAAATATAAGCCCTAAGATAAATATTATAAACCCTAAGATAAATATTTGTCACAATGCGATGTTGGAATATGGTTGACCATGATTCATTTTCATATTGAGACAATGTTTGTCATAATGCGACGTTGGATAATGGTTGACCATCGTTGAGCATAGTTGATATCCATATTGGGACAACCTTTATCACATGCGATGTTGGACCATGGTTGACCACGGTTGACCATGGTTATGTTTATGTGACGTTGGACCAAGAAATAGTATTTATCACAATGTGACCATGGTTGACCATGTTTTAACCCAAAAGTATTATAAACCCAAGAGAATAATATTAAACCCAAGGAATTAATGTTATAAATGCAAGGCATATAGACCTTAAAGTGATTGATATTATAAACCCAAGGATTAATATTAAAAACCCAAGGGATTACAAATCCAGCGGATTGATAATATAAACACAAGGGAATAATATTAAACCCAAGGGATTAATATTATAAACCCAAGGTATATAAAACCTAAGATAAATATTATAAAACAAAGGAAATAATAAACCCGACGGAATAATATTAAACCCAACGGATAAATATTATAAACTCTAATATAAATATTTGTCATAATGCGAAATTGGAATATGGTTAACCATGATTGATATTCATATTGAGACAGCGTTTATCGCAACGCGATGTTGGACAATGGTTGACCATCATTGAACATGGTTGATCTCCATATTGAGACAATTTGTGTCACAATGCGATGTTAGACCATGGTTGACCGTGGATGACCATGGTTGTGACAATGTGACATTAGACCAAGAGATGGTCTTTGCCACAATGTGACCATAGTTGCCCATGGTTGAACATGATTGACCATATTTGACCATGGTTGAGACAACCTTTGTCAAAATTCGACATCAGAACATGGTTGACCATGGTTGATTTTCATATTGAGACAACGCTTGTCACAATGCAACATTGGTTGATTTTTGTATTGAGAAACTCTTTATTGCAATGTGATGTTGGACCATGGTTGATCATGACTATAAACCCAATGGATTTATATTAAACCTAAAGATTAATATTATAAACCCTATGAATAATATTATACCCTAGGAATATGAAGCCTTAGATTAATAAACCCTACAAATTATTATTTTATAGACTTTTTAAATGAAAAAAAAATCAAAATATAGTGCAAAATCTTACAAACAAATGAATAATAAATAATATTTTTTTCAAAAAAATAAAATGAAATAAAATATAAGCCATTTGTAAATTCATAAATTAATTTACTATAATCCCATTTGAATATATTAAATTTTTTAAAAAATATATCATGTGAAACATTATTGCTGGAATTTTAAATCTATAAATTTACAATTTTTTAATGTATGGTATATTTCAAAAATTGATAATTAAATTTAAAAAAACTAATTTTATATTTTTACTTCATTTACTTACTTATAATCAATTTACAATATAATGCATTTCAATTTTTAAAAAATAAAAAAACATTTCAAAACATCAACCATAATCTCTAAATTTCATAATTTATTAATCATGGATGAGCTTATCATGGAACTTATTAATATAAACAATGTACTTCATAAGTAAATTATTTCAATGTCAACTAATATGTACAATGAAAAGAAATATGTTTTCATGGTTAAAACGTTTTTAAGCATTTCAAGTAATGTTATTATTTTATATTTCGGCATTTTTTTTTGTCAATTTTATCTTTGAGATACAAACAAATTTTTCTAAATTTTGCATTTAATTTTTTTTTTACAGAAGAAGAAATTAAATCACTCTAAACACTTCTTAGATTTGTGATTAAAATAGATAAATACTGATCTTTAAAGAAAAGAACTAATAAGATCATCTTGCAATTTAAACAATTTGTTATTCAATTATTGCTAATAACTCACTCATGCTATTTTACTTAATTTTACACTAATCCTACACTGAAAACCTAGGACAAACCAAATTTTTAGGTGAGCTACTTTTATACATTTGTATTTGAAAAATATAGAAATCTTCCATTGGACACTCCTTCAAATTATTAACATCTAAACCACACTCAGTTACTAAATTGATAGTGGACACATAATTGATCTCATGGAGATTTGTGGCATAAGTTGGTCGGACCTTGTACTCTTCATTTGTGTGGCGACACATATTTCTCCCAAGGGCCAAGGTCCAATAATTCGGCCACGTGATCCAACATCAAATGCCAAAACTTCTCATAGAGGTTGTCCATGTTAAATTTTCCACTATGTACAAATATATGTATGTTCAGATACTAGTAAAGAAAGACAAAGAAGTAAGTTGTTGCCATGATTATAGGAAAATACCGTGTTATATATGGTATGGAAAAATTTGTTATTAATTGAAGAAGACCTAATGCTCACAACTTGTAGCTCACATTCTTCTAGCGTGAGCAGAAGATTGGAGTAGATAATATGATCTTTGAACACGTTGAGGGACATCTTAACCCTAGAATGGATGTAATTTATTTGCACCATAGCGAAGACATAGGAAAATACCTTGTTTTATATGTTGTTATATATAAATGAATACTATAAATACTTATAGGGAACTTATCATGGAGTAACTTATTAGAAATAGAATAATCTCAAATCCCTAGGAAATTGTTGGGTGGTGAGACAGATGGCACGAATATATTTTTTGAAATTTATTAAAAGTTATGGACCATTTTGCTATATAAGTTTTTCTTATATCTAAATGAATGTTGTAAATAATATTGAGCTTATTCGAATTGGAATAATCTCAACATGGTGGAATTTATTCGAATTGGAATCATCTCAAATCCTAGGAAATTGTGGGTGGGGAGCCATGTGTGCAGGATTCAATTTTTTTAATTTATTAAAAGTAATGGACCATTTTACTAAATAAAATTTGCTTATATATAAATGAATGTTATAAATAATAATAAGGAACTTATTAGAATTGGAATAATATCAACGTGGATGAAATTATTAGAATTGGAATAATCTCAAATGCCTAGGAAATTGATGGGTGGGAAGCCACATGGCACAAATATAAATTTATTAATTTATTAAAAATCAATGCAACCTAACAAAATCTGTAATACACTACAATCATTCATTAACATCAACAATCTTTGATAAACCTTAAGAAGAAACATATTGTGAGCATACGAATCTTAATCCAGAAAAACCTTTCCATCTAAAATTCATATATATACATCTATCGACAAAATATTAATTTTTTTTTATGCAATTTAAATCTGCACTTCAAAAATTTCTATCCAAATGTATTTGTAAGAGAATCTATAAATCTACTTTTAACTGTAGTTGCAAATATTTTATAAACCTATAAAAAAATATGAAAATATTTTAACTTTGACAGAAAATGAGTTTTCCATCCTTGAATTTAAAGAAGCTTTGCATTGTAAACTTTGCCCAAAAATTTATAATCTGGCAATTCTAAGCCATTTGTATTAGATTTTTCCAAAGTTTTGTTTTGGATCTCAATTATTCCCTAGTTGGCAGCCCCACGGCTTGTAACAGTGGCTCCTAGTAAAAATCCAACAAGTAATTTTTTTTTTTTCTTTTCATTTCACTGTCTTGAGATTATACAATTCCCATAGCACAAAGTTGTCATTATTTAACATAATACCACACCGCGGGTTGCCGTGACTTTATAACAGTCATATGTTATACAGAAACATAACTATGCTAGGATGATATAGCATTCGTAAATATTCATTAGCACTTAATGCATTGGATTGGGTGCGGTTGTAATTGTTGCAGTCGATTATATCGGTTGATTGGCATTTATGAAGTTTATTGTTACACATCCCGTAATTCGCTCAGTTTTGTTAATGTCGAGGCATCTTACTGCTGTCCATCTGGTACTAATTTAGACTTCTCCGACTTAACAACTATGAGCGGGATGGCCGTTGGTCCCTCAGTTTCTGATCGAACCGTTTTGTATCGTCCAAAGTTGTTATGGCTTAATCTTTTGAGTTTTAATCATCTCTGTTTATAATATCAATTTCTTAAGTGTATTAATCTTTTTAGTTTAAAATATTAATCATTTAATTTTTTGTTTTAATCATCTGAGTGTTTTAATCATCTCGGTTTATAGTATCAATTTCTTAAGTTTATTGATCTTTTTAGTTTAAAATATTAATCATTTAATTTTGAGTTTTAATCATATGAGTTTGTAATATTAATTTTTAAGTTTATTAATCTTTTAGTTTTAAATATCTAATCATTTTAGGCTTCTAATCTGACTATTATTTTATTATAATGTGTGTTTAGTAGATATTATTCAATTTTTTTATTCTCTTTCTAATATATAATAGTTTGCGTTTATCAACCTCATAAGTTTAAAATTACACATATCTTAGGTTTTTTTAATCCCTAGGGTTGTATAACATTGACCTTGGGTTTATTAATCTCTTAAGTTTATAATATTAATCGTTTCAGATTATATAAGGCATGATTTTATAAACCACATTATGATAATTATTTTTTAATATAGATTTAGTGGCCATTCAATTCTCCCATCAACTTTTTAATATATATATATATATATATATATATAATTATATATTATATATATATATATATATTATATTGGTAAACTTGGCAATTCTCATGTATATTCTATTTTAAAATTTTTTAACAATAATTTGCTTCAGGTGGTTTACCTGCCCAAAGGAAGCTAGATAACCACCTATAAGTTTTAAACCCTGTCCAAAATTTAAATAGGTTTATTGCTATCCATCTAGCATCACTGTTTTGACTGTCAATACTATTGTTCCTAGAAAGAAAATTAAACATGTAAATGCATTTCATCAAAAGAGATCATTTTTTATATCAAATTGGTTCACTGCTTCACTCCTCATTTGAGGATATTATCGGGGCTAGTGCCTTGGCACTGGATTGTGGAATCTCGCTCCGTTGCTCAATTCTCCACTTTAGGTCTTTTAGAGTCTGTTCAATTCTACCCAGGGCTAAGTTGTTTCTGTAGGTCTGTATCTGAATTGTCGCTATCTCCCTCAGTAGTTCTACCCTGACTAGTTCCTTTTCCTTGTTCTTGTCCTGTTCCTTTGCTTCTTCTCCCGTAATTTTCTCTCGGTGTAGGGTCATGGCCCGTGCCACCACATCCTTCATTACCTAGTATTGTTGTATGGTTTTCCTGAAAAGGGAATGCCTCCCACGAGTGTTCCCAAGGTCCCGCACCATGCTTTCCCATCCTTCCATGGGGATGTCCCAGTGCTTAATACTATTGTTCAGTTCTCTCTCCCAACTCACGATCTGGGCTCTAATGTATGGCAGATTCCCTGCCATGCAGGGTTCGATGACTGTCTTCATATGTTCATTACCTGGTTTCCTGCCTCTTTTCTTGGTTGGGCCACTTGTTCCTTCTTCCGTCTTGGTTACTCTCTTTCCTCTCATCGGAACCATTTTTCTCCCTGCCTGGCTGCAACTGTCTTTTTCTTGGTGTTCTCTGTTTTGTCCACTGTACTTTCCCTGGTATATTAATATACATATTACAAAATCGATGCATTTATCAGATTTATAATATTGAATTAAAGCAATTTCCCAATTGCTCATTTTCTTTCCCTTTCCTGTATTTACTACCTTCGTGTTTTTGGTCAAATTGAGTTTAGAGCTGGTTTTTTTTTTGGTCGAGGTTGGGTATTTTCTTTGGTTTCTTCCCTTTTTCCACCCCTAACAACAATCTGTGCCCTGCCTTTCCATTTTAGATAACCACATGGGCTCCTCCCCGGATGAGATCAGGTTGTGTTTCCACCTTTCATAGGTCTCCCTGTCTTGTCTACAGGTTTCCTAGATCCAGCTCTCATACCCTCCCCCCTAGGTTGCAGGATTGCCTGGATCCCTCTAAATCTTAGCATATTTCCCTCCCAAGTTGCTCCCCATTTGTCTACTGGCTCGCTCCCCTCCATTCTTATAGGCCTAGATAGGGACATGTTCTTTTGGGGAATACTACAGACTTTTTTCCCAGGATTGCCCTCAACCTTCCTCGGTGCGAAACCCTCCCTCCCAATATCCCTGCCCTAGAAATTCAGATGCTCTGCGGAATTGGTTTTTCCCTTGTCGCAGGAAGTTCTGATATACTTTTTTATAGTCTTATACATGTTCCAACTCAGTGTTCTTATTTTGCTACTGAAGATACTTTTGAGTCTAGCAGGAGTGTGGAGCGAAAGGACTACATACCAACTTGCCGATTTGTTTCATCTTCCTTTTGCCACCTGCGTTTTCTCCCTTTTGCCACCTTCCTTCTCGCCAGCTTTCCTCGTCTTTGTCTGCATGCAATTTGCTGTATTAATATTTTCATTAAGTTTTATTCCTCTCTTCCTCCGGTCCCTTATCTTTAACGCCACCTGTCTGGCCTTGTTACTGGCACAGATCTCTTCATCCTCATCTCAGGATGCTGCCCTTCTATCCTTTCTGTCATTACCTCTCATTAATCCACACTTTCTCTGGGTTGCTCTTGTCATGTTACTACTGTCCTTTTTCTGACACTTGGTATCATTCTTCTGCCTGCCCTCTTGCTCTCCGCCCTGCCCTCCTGCTCTCTGCCCTGCCCTCCTCTCTATCATTCTCATCTGTCATGCCCCCGTACTCTCAGGAGGTGTACCTTCTTTGCCCTTCTTCATCATCTGCCAAATTACCTGTCTACCCACTTCATTCTCCACGTCTATCTTTTCCCCCACCTGTCCTCTTCCTTTCCCTTCTCGACCATGCCTCCCTAGTCTCGCTAGATTTTCTATGGTGTTCTTGTCTACTTCTTTGTCTTTTTTGAGAAGTTGCATTAAGTTTGCCATCTCCTCTGTCTGAATTAGCTCGGCCTCACTTGCATCCAATGTCCTTCCTCCATTCGTGCAACCCCAATTTGACAAACTGTTTGTTGGTTCGTCGCCCTTCCTTCTCACATGGGTGGGAAGGATGTAGGCTACTTGTCTTAGGAGTTTACTTATCTCCTTCACCAACCAGGCGGTTCTCTAGCTACGGTTGATTTTTTCCATTGGTGTGCCTTGTTGTAGTTGTTTGACTATATCCACTACCAGTTTCAAATCTCCTTCTACCTGAAGCTTTTGATATTCCTCCCTTATGGCAATTTCTAGCCCTCTTTTCAGTGCATAAATCTCTGCTTTGTTGTTTGTTGCATTGTCGCAGTCCATCGCGTAGATCCTGAACGTTGTTCTCCTGTCATCTTTGAATACTATGCTAATCCCTACCTCTCCTAGGTTTCCTTTTGCTGCCCCATCGAAATTCAACTTGATGAAACCCTGTTGAGGATTTCTGTAGTGATTGACCTCTTCCACCTCATTATTGTGGTGTTTCCTTGCTATCTTATTTGTCATACAAGCCTTTAGTTGCAAGCGTGTCATTATTCTTGTCTCTTTTTCATCAGTTTTCCAATCCTCCTCGTACCACCTCTCTATGATAATGGTCTCTCTTATATTTTTGATGATTTGGTTCCATATCTCGTTATTTTCTCTACCATTCTCCTTGAAAATTAGGTGGTTCGCTCTTTCTAGATGTTCCACAGAACGAATCTTATTGATAATTTCCAAGCCCTGTTCAGAATTATATTATGGTAAGGTTTGTTCCTCCAATTTTCTATCGTTATTTTCATGTTGTTTATGTCTCTGCCACTGATTTCAAAAAATTATTGATGTTGTCTCCACAGGTTGTTGTTGACTTTGCAAGCATTGGTTAAATGCTCCATGGTTTCTTCCTGTCTCGGCAGAGTGCGCATTGCGATGGGCCTTGCGTTCCTTTTTTCCTCAGCTAGTCCCATGTTAATGCTCTCCCGTGGCTCGAGATTCAGGTAAAAAATGCTACCTTCAGCCATGTTTTTGTTTTCCATATGCTGTCTCATTTTTTGTTTCTGGGTGTCTGTTGTATCCTTCTTTTAGATGGTATCCTTCTGCTATTGTGAATAGACCTTTGATTCTATTTCCCCATCTTAAAGTGTTTGTACCTTCTTTGACCCCTACTTTCCTTGTTGCCATTTCCTTTTCATATATTTCCATTGAGTTGTTGCAAGTGCTTCTGGCTAGTTTTCTTTTTGTTTCCACTTTCTCCAATACCCGTCCGACTCTGGGCTCCAGTATTTTCGTACTTTATCGCCCTCAGTTTGGATGGTGAACTGGTGGATCTCTTGGAGTAGAGGTTGTTGGTTGAGTTTTTCTCTCTATTTCCATGCCTCTTCCCAAAAATTCACTTTGTCCCCCTCTTACTTCCCAGAAGCTATGCTTCCTGATCAAATCCCTATTGGCTCTTGCCAAGTTCCAGATTGCAGAGTCTTTCTTCTCGGTTTGGCTTCTCAACTTTCCTTCTGGAGACTTGGCCATCTCGTATTTTCTCTCCCATAGTTTTTTCCATAGGTCGTCCCCTCCTTGTATCCATCGTCGTCACAACTTTGCCCCCATTACCTGGTTTAGGATGTATGGGTCTCTCTGGCATAGTCCTCATCCTTTTAGGGATTTTCTTAGCCAACAACAGGATAGAAGTGCCCATTTTTTTATCTTGCTCGACCCTTGCTAGATGAACTTTTAAAACATATCTACCATTTTTGGCAGACTGTTTTAGTTGTGGCTTGGCTGGTTAGTTGATAGATCGGTATGGATTGGAACACCGATTTGAGTAGGATTATGTAGCTTGGGATGTTTAGTGCCCTGAATGTCACGTTTTGCATTCTTTTTTGAATCTTACCCACTAGGATTCCCTAATTAGCAATTTTGTTCTGCTTGTTATTTAACAGGATGCGTAAGTACTTTGTAGGAAATTTCCCGACTATGAATCTCATGGTTCTATCTCCTTTTAATATTAATCC